>JAQGAO010004681.1:0-14737 GCA_034697705.1 Ommatoiulus sabulosus
GTTTAAAATTTTCCTTTTTAAAAGCCATGGTTAGTAAAATGCTCAGAAATATGCGCTTGACTTTTCGGACACGCCTACAATTGCAAAGTTTCCAGATATAACTTTTCTCTTGTATGGCCGACTTAATAAACGGTAATTCTAAATCTAATCGTAAACAATTTGCACTTTTATAACCTCCGTATAGTACAGGTATGTTGCAAACTGTATTATATATTGATCAGTATTCTAATTCTTGTTACAATATCTTACTATCAGTCCTCCTTTTGAAATTGCCGTCATGTATAGAAGTTTTTGACATCCCGTATAATTAAAACAGTTTTGATTCACGATGAATTACATTTGTAATTTTTTTAAAAAAAATTCAAAAGTGAGAAATATGTACACGTCCGTAATAATCGTTCCATTCATTCTGCAATGTTTCTTATCATTGGATTGTTTTTCGAACTAAAAATCCAAAACGAGCTCAGTATTTTCATGTTAAACCATGTAGAAAAAGATGAAATTAACCTCATTTGCCAGTGATCGAGATGTCGAGGTCGTGCGTATAGGTTAGGCTGAAAACGACTCGACTTGCCTCGAGTACTCTTTAAATGAAATGTGATATTAAGAAGAAAAAGTGCCGTAGCAAAATGAAGGTATCCCGCAGGGAAGATACAAATAATTCCAAGGCGAACCACTTTGACATTTACCAAGAAGTCGATGGAGAAAAGCACCGTTGAAATGACGTTTATACGCGCATTTCAGCAGAAAACCGAATATTTAACTTATCTCGCGAGTTTGCTTGCCTAACGATTTCGAGTAGAAATAATACACTGCTACTCCACAGAAACATGTCGGTTTGCTTGGATTATTTTTATAGCCAGCTGCATTTTCCGTGCCAGCAAACTCACATTTCCGATTCCAATACGCTACAGTAAAATTTTATCCAGCAAGCCAGCATTTTTTCCATCTCTCCTTTTAAAGCAAGCTGGCGCTTGTTTGTCTAGATATTCCGTCGACCTTTATCTCGCCTTTGCATAGATAGACGCGATTCTTTTTTCTCATATTGACCTTTACTATTCGATGCAAATGAAAGGTATCATCCCCTGCTTGGAAAGCATTTCCAGGATTTCCGTTGTCAAAACTAAATACCAGAACCGTTATTCAAATGAAAAATGCGATGAAACATGAATTCATCGGCAATAATTTTAACTTGCACACCTTTGCATGCGACAAGCAGATGTACAGTAGCCTTTAAAGAACCAAATTACATGTACTTTGCATAACTGCCCATTGGAAGAAATTTAGAAATGTATGAAAGCTTTCAGGTCACCTTAACGCACAGCCTCGATATTTTTGGATTAAATATCTCCCTATTACATGTAAGTGTCGATGATTTTAGTAACCGTATAAAATCACCCCTAATTGTAGAAAATGATGTTTTTTAGATATACAGTATCGAGTGTCATGATTATCATAACACGGTGGATTGTAACCTAAAATTAATTGAAAAAGTTTGATTTGGCACGCATGATAATGCAAGGTGGACTTTGAAATTAGCGTACAAATGAAATTAAGACATTGCTTAAATTAATTAGAAACGATTCCTGAATGTTTGGCTTTTATTTACTACTTGTAGAACTCATATGACATTGTGAGACAATAAACTTTCTCTTCTCAAAAAAGGAAATCTTAGAAACAAGGAAGGATGCAGACATCTTTTATGTTACTACATGTACACTGTGCATACAATAAATGCTATTTGCCTATGAAAGTGTGCAATCGAGGCATAAGACCTTTCAATTTCATGTTTCTTATAAGGATCTTAAGCGAACCTATTGTAAAAAAATTTCAATTTTCAGACTTTGCATTCTGCAATTTAACCCAAATCGACACAAACGTACAAAAAATCCTGGCCACAGTTTTACGATGATTATACAGTATGTCTACAACGATGAAAAACCTGATTGGATGGATGGCGAAGCGCGTGTAATCATGTTAAAAAGATTAGCACGACTCGAGATATTTTCATCCTGCTTCTTTTTCTTGCATTTTTTAATGACGAAATAGCGCAACATTGGTATTCTTCCAGAGTAATCTAAATCTCACTTCAGAAAATGTACGGTATTTTAAAAATATGAAATGGAAATTTCAGGGAGACGTCTAAAAAACACTAATTCAACCAAGATTTGAGAAGATAAAATAAACTGGATAGCGCTTTTAAAGATTAATGGTACACATCACCACTCCGAACGCGCATTACTTTGGGAAAACAGATTGTTTTAAGCGAAAACGTGTTTGTACTAATTGAAGTGACATGGTTTACATGTATACTGTATTACTCCGCATGGTACGTTCACACTGTTCAACATTGAAAACATCATCACGCGAGGAGACGTCTTAACCCAATACTTATGACTCAAAAATGTTGATTTTTTCCCCCAAACTTGTTATAATTCAAAACAAATTAAAATTTCATTTACGGAAAAAGATATTCAAATAAATGCAAACAAATTTAATTGTGCATTATCTCCCTTTTCATGCTAAAATATTTTATTTAAAACATGGGTCATCCTCGAAATGTAAACATACAATTATTGGGTTTGGATCCCCCTTAATAAAGTCTTTACTAAATTTAATGGATATAGCCCAAGGCATGAGTTAATTATTTTTTGAACTGCACGTATGCACCCTGTTGTATACAGCGTAATCATAATGTCTTTACTTTTATAAACAAAACGAGCTTTGATTTTCACTTTTATTCTAATAAAGCGTGTAAATGAAAATGGCATCGCAATAATAATTTAAGTGACACTCAGCTTACTCGATTGTGAAAATCACACTGAATAGTGAATTCTTTGATATGGACGAACTAGAGAATTACATATTAAAATGCTCTTAACGGTTTATTTAAATTACATTTCAATATTGTGTCAGTCCACTAGAGTTCCAAGGTTTTGATTAATAATTTTAATATATGGCACAGTTACGTTAAAATTATTTATGAAATACGCTGAAAGTTTATTACGAAGAAAAGGCTTCACCTATTTTCAATGAATTTATAAATTAAAACCAAACGCTATTAATATGTTATTAACAATCAGACTCCTAAAATTGCAGCTAATCACATCGAACGATCTATTGATTATTTTTATATTTGTACAGTTTATTTTATCAGCGGGAAATGCTCCATGTCAGCATTACCAAAAGGAATATCGTTCCTAAATCTTAGCTAACATTTGTAACGTTATGCTTGCTTTTTTATTTAAACAACTTTTAGCTCTTGTGACATTTAAAAAAACTGTTGCCATATGGCATATTTTATTGATTTACAATTACGATGCTTAAATTTTCTTACTACGTTAGGTTGTGGCTCATTTAAAAGGATGTACTAATACGAAAAAAATCATAAACATTTCTACTTTTATGCATTCCCATAAAATAATCTGTACTGTAAATATGAAATGAATTATCGTCCTTTTTAAGAATATCATATAAAGAACTTCTGATTGATAGCTGTGAAATATAATTATTAAAATACGTTTTTAATAATTAACGAATTGGTCTGATAACAATGAGGTGATGTTCTATATTTGTTTGATGACTTTTTTGTAAAGCTGCATCTAATCCCATCGAGACATTAATCCATCTTTTAATAATTGGATTACATGGTTATTAATTATTGTTGTTATCGGTTACTCATCCTATTATTAAAAGAAATTGTATTATAAATAAAAAAATAAAGGTGTTTGCATATATCGGAAGGTATTTTTATTAGCCAGAATGCATGCCATTTATTGCACCTAGGCGTTCATCGAGTTTAAATTAAACCACGTGTGACTCGATGAGTGATTCACACGCGATTTTGCTATTTGTATGAGGTTTCCCGTTGAATTCTTGCGTTTATTAATTCATTTGGCAAATGTTGGTCGCAGAAATTGCATAGGAATCGTATTCCAACTCTGGCTATGTAATTTAAATTTTTAATACCTTTCTTATGTTATTTTTCAAAGACTGCAATATGTAAGATCATTATTCTAAATTTATTTGGCCTTCGTATGCTGTTTGTTTTTCTTACATCTTACAAAACTTAAATGTTGATTATGACATCAAAACCAATGCTCAATTCAATTTTATTAACATTGACAATTGTTAATCGGTTTTTTTGTGTGCAATGTTTAAACAACTTTTAAAATTAATGCAATATATAAAAAACGTGAGAATTCAATGGGATTTTGTATTTTCAATTTCAGATGTCACTTTCTGGTGTAATCAAGTCGAAAAGTCGTCATTCGATCAGCGGTGGCCAGGAAACAGATAATGGCAGGGTATGGGTGTCCTCTTCACCCTAGGTTCGATTTCATTGTTTTTTTTCTTCTGTGTGTTAAACGGGTTAGCCAAAATGCCGAAAAAAACTCAATAAGGATAGGTTTTTGTTTGTCTAATATTCCAAAGATAGCTAAACATAACGTACATTTACTGTACGTATGTATACAGCACATGTACATTGTATTGATAAATATATGACGGTGAAAGTCATAGTTAATGTTTTCAAGTATACAGTATATTTACATTTACTTTTGATTTTTGATTTGGAAACACCAAACTCGAGTTTCAAAATTTTTAATGCTGTTTGGTTTTACTGCATGAACAAATGTCAAGTTTTCATTCCCACGTGATATTTTTATTACGTACGTAACGGACGCACATGTACGTGAGTATTATAATTTTTGGATAATTTAGATGCAGTAGTGGGGTTTAAGACATTCTAAGTCCTGCGTTGTGCTAGTTTATCTTTAAATGATGCGATAGCTATAGTAAAACTAATGTAGCCGAGCTACTTGACCGATAGCCGCAGTAATCCAGGCGGAATAATTCTCAAAGTCAGCACCAGCACGCATTGGACTGGAATTCCCCTTCTATCGCCTTTTTACCATAATTAGCTAGAATGGCAATCTAGCAGCAAGTATATTTTATTAATAGTGCGCTCAATGAGCCAAGTGGACAAATTACCATAAGGCTAAATTGAGGCTTCACCTTTTTTGTAGGGAAAAATTAGTCTTTCATTGATATCGTGTGTATCATGATGCAGTTTAGGTATGCAGCCTTGAACCAACCAGCAGTTCCATTGCGTCAATGACGAAAAAAGTCCAGAATTTAGTAAATATTATGGCACATCACGCCTTTCTCTGAAAATGTGACTTTTTAGGTTCCCCGAAATTATTAATGAGTAACTAACAAAACAACGTTAACATTTTTAATAGAAACAATGTCTGTTGAACTTCAGTTAAGGCCATTGAAATTGATTCTTTGTTTAAAGTCCTAAAAATACATTAGCTTATTAGATAGTGGGGCGGACGGGAACTTTTGTATTTATTTTAAAAAAAAATATATTGTTAAGCCAAATTTAAAAATTGTAACAGGCGGATGTAATTGTTTTTGTTGTTGCATGTATTAAGTGCTTTATTTTGAAATTTACGAAAACAAAAGTTTTCACGAACGTTTCGCTCACATCTTGTGTCCCACTCCCATATCTTCATGCCTAACATCCACTGTAGAAGTAGGCATAATCATTCTAAACCCCTGACTGAGCTCCGTGCTAAAACGGATGCTTACTATTGGTCTTTCTTTTTGCATGCGATTAGACGATGGAATAGTCTTTCTGAGGATAGTTTAAAGTTAATTCAAGTTCAATTTAACAATGATGTCTAAGTCGATCGCAACTGACGTAGGAGCTTCTCCTGAAAATGGGCTCGACCCCCCTACCAAATGGCATTTAGTTGCTGACTGTAGGGTACTGAGTTGAATTGAATTGAGTATTTAAGGACTAAAATTACCTATTGCCTTTTTCACGAACTCAGTTCCTCATACAGCGGGTAATTGTTAGTTTTTTTGTTCTATTATGGACGAGAGAATTTCCCGAAATGGGTTGGAAAATGGTTGTTGTTAGTGATATTTTTTATAAACTCAAAATTAATATTATAAGAGTCAGTGTAAATTGACTTTTTTTTCGTTTTTAATAGCATTCCAAATTTTAGGAACTTTTTGGGATCCTTAGGCGCTAGGCGACTTTAAAACCGCGACTCGACTTTAAGGAACGTGATAATAGGGTTAATCAGACAGAAGCTTAACGGATTGTGTAACCAGTAAATCACTCGTGTAAAACAATGTAATCATTGATTTAAAAACACCGATATTTCGATCCAAGTGACCAATGAGAGTGTAGATTTTTCGCACTTGATTCTCATGATCCCCAAAATGCGATTCGTGAAGCTTCTGTCCGCATATCCCTAATGTTGATAGCATTATCTTTTAGATTTTACGTTGATAAACCTTCAACTTAAGTTTTATCAGATTGTGTTTCTCATTCTAAGCTTCGCATGCCAAGTGCAAACAATGCCTTCCAGACATGCGCGCCTGGGGAGGTTAAACAAGAAATCAATTTCCAATGGCCTGGTATGCTGGATGTTTGTTTGATAGTCATATTCAGATCTTGAATGGAACAGTTGACATGGCTATAAATCACATAATGTATACATGTACTGTATTTCCACCCAGAATGCAAGGGAACTAACGGTCAACGAATTATCCGATTTGCTAATCAGGCTCCTCTTTTCTCTCGTACATTTCCTACTAGTACAATCCAAAGGAGTATTAAAGCGGCGCTGTACCTTTTGACACAGTATAGGCTACGAAATACAAGTATGACGACTACGTGTCGGCACCTTTCCTGTTTTGATGTTAAAAAACGACTGCACGCGCCACGTGGCAGTGTTTGAAAAACACTTCAAACACGCGCGACAACACAGTACGATTCAATAAGAGCGATATATGAGCGTGACTTAAATTTTCGAACACACTGCCACCTTGCGTCACTGCGAAAGATTGACACAAAAAAAAAGCGTCAAGTCGGCATACTGATATTTCGTATCTGTGAGGGTGGAACCATAGTGGACCAGTTGTCAGTCGCTTGGCACCCGAAAAACACTAGCTCCACCCAGCGGGCTACCTATGAGACATGCGTTTTCAAGAGTGTGTCCGGGATGACAGCTAAGGGTGGAACCGCAGTGGACCAGTTGTCAGTCGCTTGGCACCCGAAAAACGCTAGCGCCACTCAGCGGGCTACCTATGAGGTATGCGTTTTCAATGAGTTTGTCCGGGGTGACGGCTAAGCCGAGCCAGGCTGAACGCCGACAGGTTTATAGGAATGTTCGCAACATTCCTATTCGAAAAAAGCGAAGCAGACTGTAAGACACGTAGATGGCACACGGATTACTATTGGGCAAAAGTGGAGCCAAGCACGATATGGGTGCTAGAGAGAGCGCGTTCTTTGCACATTCACTAGGCTGCTCCGCTGCTATTGGTATGTACGAGAAAATCGACTTTGAACATCACGCTGAAATTAGCGTTCACCTCGCGCAACAAAGCGGGAAAAAGTGGAAGCTGGAAACAAGGAGGAAGCGACATGATAACAGCGGCTGAAAACTCACTCCACTGCGGTTCCACCCTATGGTTCCACCCTCAGATCAGCTGGTCGATTCAGGCGCCTCGGGTTGAGCTATATTAAGGCTATTAAGCCTCCATGTAACGCAACGCCACTTCTGCGAGGTGCAGCAGAGGTGAAATATGCAACCTTCGACCAGCTGAGCTTGGCTTGACCCAATGATGCCATTTCTCGTGATTCTTGACGCGAGGATGGACATGCTTAAGTATCACGACTTGGAGTCGTTTTCGAAACTTTATCAAACATTCTTCAATGTTTTTCTAATTTCTAACGTACGATTTGCAATACTCTATCTGTGCTGATCAGTTTGACACCAAGCACGATTGGAATCTGAAGATAAATTTGCCAACATACGCTTGTTCCCTTCACGTATTTTGACGGTGGGCCCCGATGTTTTAGCCAATGCGCGTTGCCATGCTTGTTGCCACGTGCAGCGCATGTGTTCTGTTAGTTAACAGTGTTATTTTTATTTTCAAAAGCGCATTCTCATTCGATTTCTCATTATGTATTTTCGATAACAGGGAAAATTGGAAGTGGAAATGAGGTGGGTCAACTGGGCGAGGGCACATTTTTGTGCGAATCATCCTGTTGTTGATCCACGCTGGTAAAGCGCACCATAATCGGCCGTTAACAACAAAAGAATGAAAACATGCAATGTCGACTCACGCTTGCCTTTTATATTTATTTTTCCCGATGAGCACCGGGGGCATTGCTATTATTTATTTGATTTGGAGAGTTTGGCGTTCGTGAAGGTGGTGAGGAGCGGAAAAGAGCGTTTTGGGAGCGGAACTCATTGATTGATCGCTGTTTAATATGGGGAACGTGTTTAAAAGGGTGCTGACGTCAGTACGAAAAGGTGCAATTATTAGGCTATTGTGGTTTTTGTGATCGGCGATTATTTCGTGCGGAATTTCAAATTTCGGGTCACATCTGCTTTCGGAGGGTCTCTGTGAATTTTTGTGAATTATAATTAGCGCGTGGGAAATTTTAAATTGTAAAATTCCTAGTTACTTACACAATACCTACGTTATCTATGGGAAATAATTGCATGCCCGAAGCTATCTACGAAAAGAAAATGGAAAATGGGCTACAAGGACAGTTTTTTAAGGTTTTTTTTTCGAATAAAGTTGTCATTTCCTCATTTTCGAACTAGAAATGTCCATAAATCTAATATTACTAATGATTTATTTAAAAAAAAAATAGTAAATTGAAACCAAGAAATTAATGTAGGTTAGTAGATTAGAGCGTGAGCTTAAATCTGGCCAATGTTGAGAAGTAAGGGACCATTCAAAAAGGACGTCCTCAGAATTTTCTCAAGATTGGATTCCCCCTACCCTCGGTCCACATTGTGTCCGGTTATCCATGATTTTGCGAATTTGTACTCTGAAAAGGTTGAATTTTATCAATTTGTCCTCAGAATCTGGCGAACATTTTTCAAATTTCTCCTCTGAAAGTGTTGAAATGTTTACAAATCTGAACTCGAAAATAGTTTATAAAAGTTTTAAAATTTGGCTTGGGGAAAACGTGGAAAATTTTGCAAATTTTGTAAGGATGTCTTCGGAAAAGGTTGAAAATTTTTGTTTTAATCCTCCAGAAAAAGGAAAAATTTCAAATTTGTAAAGGAAACATTTTAAAGTTTGCAAATGGTCCTTGAACTAACCACGTACGAGTAGAAGCACTAATTTTGTATCGTGTCAACATCAATGCATTGAATTTCCCTGATTTTTTAAAAAAAATAAACATTCTTCTCTGACTATTCCAGGTCTGGGAGTACCCTGTTTACTGACTTTTACAATTTATAACACATCAACTATGCGATATTGCGTTCAATTTCACTTTTACCCTGGGAACTGATTTTATTTGGCATTTATTTTCTTAAGTGGACGTCCGAGATGGTCATACCCCCACCCTCCCCTGTCCACATTCACACATTGTGTCCGTGACTCAAGATATTCATCCCCCCTCCACATTAGGACGTCCTTTTTGAATGGCCCCTAATGAAACTCTAGATTAAAAGAAAAAACAGGCGAGGCGATTGCGCAGGGTCCAAAATCTGTTAATGAATTTTCGTTGATTTCTAATGTTATCTGGATGTAGTAAGTGAGCTTGAAATCAAATTTCAATCAAGATGGATTTCTTCAGACATTACCCTCTAGTGAAATTGCATCTATGTCATTGCTCTCAAGGATGACATGGCAGTTTGGCAGTTGAACAGCTTTTCAAAACCCATCGAGTATCGATACCATTTAAGCAATAATCGCCGAATTTCGGCAAGTTTTACTGGACAAAATTTTATAAAAGTTGCGTGACTTCTTGCTTGAAAAGGGATGTCATCTAGACTAATTAATGCCTGTTTTTTCAGTGGACTAAGTTTACGAGTTGACCTTTGACATTCGTCATCGTGAGAATCTATTTCAGGAACATAACACCCGTTAGTGGATCGCAATTGTATCCCTCTGTTTTATTTCTCTGCGCCCAGACATCCGGGTTTTTTCATTGATTTTGTCTTGGCCATACATGCTGCAGTTTAAAAAAATTAAATGAGAAAAAGTAAGTTTCATTTGCTGTTCACTCTGAGAAGATAGTTCCTTCTTTCGCTCCTAGCAACAATGTGCAATACCGATGTTTTCCTAACAGACGCTATGATGCGTGTCCCTTTTCTGTTGGCGGAACACTTAATTATTTTCTCAACTCTTTAACTCTGTCTTCAGAGCATGTACGCCTCACGTAGTCACGCACGTACCTGCAAATTGGTTCATTTCTAGAAATTTATTCCTGTTTTGTGACACGAGTGCACTTACTCATTAGTTATACTTAAAGTACTAATCACTAACTCACTCGGTGATATAAGTCACTCACCAAAGTGAACTAGTTCATCGTCCACTATAGTTCGAACCTGATTTAAGTGAACTAGCGTAAACTGTCGTTCACTTACTCATTTGAGTCAACTATCTAGTTTTTTTCCGTTCATTTAATCATACATTATCGTGTGGCACGCTTCACTCGTTCTGGTGGTTTCAACATCAAAGGTGCCGACACGGAGTGATCCCACTAATCTTTTCGTATACTGTGTAGCAAGTGAACCACTACATATATTACAAATGTGAATGCCGTTGATTTCTAACGTTATCTGGATGTAGTAAGTGAGCTTGAAGTCAAATTTCAATCAAGATGGATTTCTTGGGATTTCTTGGTTTTCTTGGATTACATGGGCAAAAAGTGAAGCCATGTTGGAAGTTGAAGCCCAGCTGGTGGTAATGTCAGCACTTGAGCACGATTTTAGCCAGAGTTAATAACGTTATCATTTCTGTTTCTTAACCTTCGCGAACGTCCTCGCTTATCCGATGAAAGACCATGACGGTGGCCATGTTGGAACTACTTCCGGTGGTCGCTTTGGCCCTGGAACTTTTTTTTTTAGTTTGTTCTGCCAAAAACAATGCAGCTTTGTATTTTTAAAGTACATTTTTTTCGATTTTCCCTTCTGCCTCCGTTCGTTTCACATTTGATATTTGGCTGAGATGTCAGACCGTAGATGTTGCATTAATGTAGGCCGTTGATTGTGTGCTAATCGAGCGTTTATCACGCTTTTTGGCTCCTACCTGCGAACTCCATTAATACCCTCGAAATTATTCCGTCAAGTGACTTATATAAGTTAATTCTTGACGTATTTTACGACGAGTTGAACCCTTAATTAACTGTCACCTTGTTTACTCTCCGAGAAATTCTTAACCAACTTTGGCTTTAAGGCCTAACTCTCGATGCAGAAATTTCAAGCTTATATAATCCCGACTTCCCCCCGAACCAGATTCATTCTCAATTTGGTCGTCTTTTTGAAGTCTTCTCAATAACTTCATCCTGACCGTGAATTGCATTTTCCCGTCGCATTCTGCTCGTAACTGTGAAGGGTTTCCTTCGTGCATGAAGGTAAGATGAATTTGATTGCTGTTCTCTAAATGAAAATCTCAAGTTGCACGGAAATGAAACAAAATGATGGAATGGAGCTTCCTTTTTTTTTAAGTTCTGCGATAATCTTTGAGTATACATTTTGTAGTTGGCCTGTTTGCATAATATGAAACTAATTTTGTTATTATCATTTAGTTTTTGACTAGTAACTTATTGGTATCATTTCAATTAGATATAAAGGACATTGAGAAACCCATATCGTTCAAAGTCAAATGTATACTTGAGGTGTCACGTCAAAACTAGTTCTGTCCTCGGTTTTTTATCATAGGCCTTGGTCCATGTTTAAACAGAACTTAAGGAAGCGTGGGAGCGTCTTTAAAATTCTAACGAGTTCATCGGTAACGTTTGCTCAACACGTACATGCATATGGAAAAATGTGCTCTTCTAATTTTATAATTATTCAAGGCCTTGAAGCAAAATGGCCGCTCAGAATTCAAGGAGATCAGATTTTAGCATCTTGAATTATCAAAATTGAAAGAAATTACGGGAAAGTGGTGTACAACTTGGATGTTTCTGAAATATTCGCACTGGCAAAAGCGATTCACAAAACTAACGAATGGTAAATCAAACCAATTAAAAACATGATCGTTTTTAATTTTATAATACGTGTAATTAGCGGAATTTGATATGTCATCAGCTGAGCTTTTCATCAATTTTCTTATTTTTGTGTTCACAAAATATGACAAACTCCTGAATTTATGTCGCTGTATATACACAAATTTACATTGGAGATGTTAAATTTTTTTGCTGGTCATCTCAAATCGCGTGTTTGCTTGTTTTTGCAATCCTTGCATGGTACATGTATGTTGCGCCACTGAGCCACATTGTAGTAGGATTTATTCAATTTCTAAATTGTTTGTTATTGTGAGCTGTCCTTGAAAAATCTTGGAGGAAACTGCGGTCGCTGGGTGTACATAAATGGGGTTTGGCGTGCTGGTGTAAAACCAATGTTTTCATAAATAAACCACGAGTAAACCTTACGTTTTTATAACCAGTTTATTTGGTTTTCGCACATCCCGCGAAGCGACACAGGATCCTGAAATCCTTAATTTTAGCTTTTCTCTTCTTCTGAGAAGCCCTTTGAAGTTATCTACTTTTACGAGTGCTTCGCTGGGTGATGTTTCGAATTAATACAACGATCCCCTTTGAAAAAGCGCTAGCATAAAATGTCGAAAAATGCGTCATCGGCGTTTCTACGAATTGATTTTCTCGCCCTTTAAGTGACGAATATTCTTTGCCGAAAGAAATGCTTTGATCACGTCATCGACTTATCTGAAATGCGTCAGTTATCGACTGAGTGCACATGGCTTGTGTGAAATGTTGATTTTCTGGAGCCTGGCGGCCGTTGGGAAAAGGTTAAAGGAAACGTTAAATTAAATATACAGACTCGTGTATGTGGTTTTAATTTACTTAAGAGGGTCCTGCCGAGTGTACATTTATTTCTTTATGGGAATAAAGACGAAAACAGTTTTAGGCATAAAATGAAATAATTTCAAATGTTTTTCTGCAGTTAACGAAGGTAAATATCTAGGAATTGTGAATTTCATTCTTAAATTTTTAGCGTTAGCTATTTTAAAAGAATTGAAAACTTCGTGTTTTAACAGATGTTACTCGTATTGATCCTCTAGATGGCGCGCATTTCTTTAATTTAGAATGGGTATCAGTTCCCCCATAAAGTCTTAGAAATGTTACATTTCACCTATATATAGTTTAAAAAATATTTCATGAGATCAGATGCCAAATGGAGTGATTTCAAATGGTTTTTTTAATCAACGAAGAATTGTACTGCATTAGCGTAAAAGGAATTGGTTAAAATACTTTTAATTATCTGTGCCAGGTAGTGCAATTATAGGTATAGTATTCGGAAAGTTTTCTAAATACCTCGTGCTAGTAGAGAACCTTTCATAAATTTTAAGCACGATCGAGAAAAACAATGAAATTAAACAGAATAATTTTTATGCAGGTTGTTTTCTCTTCCGCACAATGTCGAAATCGAGTTTGTACATGAAACCGCTGCACATGTCATACCGATGTTAATTAAATCGAAGTTTTGTCAGTTGTTTACAGAATCGTAAGTGCTTTTCGAGAAAGGATTAAATAACGCGAGTTCTTTCTCTGAAAAAGGCGACTAATACCGGTTGGAAGTGGTTGCGATTGCGTGCCCGCACAATGAAATCATTCTCACCCAAACAACTTAATAAGTTTACCAGATCATCGTGCTTATGGACGCAATTTCGACACATTTATTGCCGTCATTAGCGCATTCCATTTAAACTGACCTCATCATTCCGGATTATTGCGAGTCCGGGCATGCTTATCAGCAAATAAACTGCACCCAAACTATAATGTACCCCGTGGCTTCACTATTCCGCGATATGTATACGCAATTATTTATTTTTTGCGAGTCTCAGCATATATAATAAGATGATGAGACAGAGCAAACTCCAACAAAAATGGCGCCTCGACCCGATTGCCTTTGCTCTGGCACGGTCTACTCAAGTTGAGCGAGCTTGTCCGTGTTATGTTTCGTGGCTTGGCATGTTTTTCGTTTAGTCTTAGGTTTCTATAAGTTTATTTTTTCCCCCCTCCACATCTTTGCTTGCCGCTCCCGTTTTTCATTGTCGTCGCTAATTTTCTCCTGCAGGCTAATTTGTTAATTTTCACTTTGATGCCGTTTTTGTTTTAAAGCGGCGCTCCAGCGTCCTCGGCCGTTGCCCCGTTGCCTTCCATGGCTAAAGACCCTTCACCCTGCGCCCTTAAGCCCACTGAACCGGCGTTTGATGAGAGAAGCGCACTCTTGGGACACTCTGTACCGAAGGGGTGAGTTTTATTGTCACGTGTCCGTGTGAGAGAACGAGGATTAGGAGAGATCGTGGTGGGAATCACGATCAGGATCTTGCTGCTGCCCCCTGAAGATCAGCAAACAGTGCGAGCACCAAAGCTCTGCGGAAAGCCTCGCTAGGCTCGGCCCATTTTAATTTTCTTGCAGTTATCAGTTATTAGTAATTACTCAAAAAATCAACTTCAATTAATACGTTTCTGAAGTATTAAATATTTGCATTATACCGTTTATTAGTGTTGCAGATGCCCGATTCCAAACATGTCATTTTTAATTGGGAAAGCAATACTAGTTTTAATTGTATATTTTATTTGAATTTTTTGGGCCAATTTTTAACCGTTACAGCACAGTACATTATACGGATTACCAGTATATGCACTCCGTGTCGGCACTTTGATCTTTTTGAGGCAAAAAAAACGACTGCAGCGCTGTGACGTAGTACGGCGGCAAGG
>JAQGAO010004682.1:0-14735 GCA_034697705.1 Ommatoiulus sabulosus
CAATCCGTAGGACCTCTGGCATTGGGCAGCCACGTCACCTTGGCCAATTAAGTTTTGGAGAGGGTTTCGGAGCTCTGGCCCGTGTGGGGTATCGTGCCGCTCAGGAGTTCTATAGCTACAGGATGGTAGTGTGAAATCAATTTTTACACTATGCAGCCCCTTGCTTTTGACAAACTGCGTTCGTCAGGCAGGAGCTTTTTCAGTTTTTTTTTTAAAAGGCAGGAGTGTACTAATCATTGGATTTTATTTATTTATATTGTATGTGACATATTCCTTTTTTGAAAAATATTCGACAGGCTCAGGGCATGGTCAGGAGTGTATTTACGTACTGTCTATGGTTACGCAATGAAAACTTATCACTAAAACCTAGCTGTGATGAACTACAACTATTAGTGGTAAATTCTTTTTTACAAAAAATACAAATACCATAGATGACAGTCAAGCCACAAAAGTGATGCTTCGCATATCCTGTCTACAAATACCACGTGTGGAACATTTACCATCAAAACCCTATCGCACACCAATCATATACTTAACTACTTATAAGATTTGTACAAGTCCAGCTTCATTGAAAATATTCCTAAACTCGCAGAAAGTATAGGTTTAGTTTTAGGATCATTAAATGGGAAAGTACATAAGAAAGTGGGAATTGGAATGCAAAAGTTTAGTTTACATTGCATACAACTGCTAAAAAAACCGCTATCTGAAATAATGGGATATGTTTGATACCGATATAATGATTGTTGATACTTAGGTTTTAAATAAGTTTTAAATAAAATATTCAGGATCTCTAAGTAACGATCATCGAGCATAAAACCTTTAAAATTCATGCCAACACCCGATACAATTCAAGAAAAATGATAATGATGTTAAAAAACGTTCTTCAAAAACTAAAAGTGTAAATGCTCTGCTGTGAAAGTACCTTAACGGGGTTCCATACGTTGTATACACCTTCTCATTGGCAAATTGATCGCCGAAATACGAAATGTACTGACCACCGAGTGGACATTCTGATGTTCCTAAGTGGGATAAGGGTCATTTAACATGTGCAAAGCGCAAACGAAAATTCGCCAAGTATATGTGCGTGCGCAAAAATAAAGCATGGCAAAGTTAGGTTAGTAGGGGTCTTAGAACAGAACGTAACCATGGTGACCACTACGTCTAGGGGTAGCAAGAAACGAGCTGGGGACATAACCATGACAACCATCACCACATACAAGTATACTGTATAACAAGGTAACCACCACTATGAAGAAAGTAATTAACATGGTAACCATGCACGTATACAAAAAAAAACGGTTTCATGTCTCGAAACTATGGGATTACTGATTATCAATTTGAAATTAACGAAACAGTACAACAGAGCTAAACAGACTAGTGGCGACACTTGATATCCTTGTTTGTACGCTCGTAAAAATTCACATAACTCAGCATTTTTCATGAACTACGTGTGACACTTATCTTTTAGTCGAAACTAGGGTATGTTTAAATTATCAGATGTGTTGTTTTTACCTGAATACATGTATATAGAGCTCATTTTGTTTAACGTATTACCGTCTTATACCAGAAATTGAAATATTTTGAGTTGTGTCACTACTGAAGCGAGGGCGCGACCTTTTGAAATCAGACTGGCATTTATTCTAAAAAACGGAGTGCTCAGGGGCCGGTTGGACATCGAAACGCGAGGTGGCGCCATTGTGCTGCAAAAGGTTGCTTTAGAGCAGCGCAGCGCCCCCTTCGCCCCTATTTGTCACCTCCCAGCCCCCTGGCTAATTTAGCTCCACCTATTCCCATTCGTGAGAAACTCTCGTAAAAGCGAGCTTCACGCCAGCGCTGCACCGGTGATTAATTTCGTTTATTAATTTTAATTAACTTAATTAGGAGTAATCAGGCCGCGGCGCTCGCTTACTTACTCATGAAGGATGCGGGGCGCGACACGGAGGCACGAGCGCCATTGTTTTCATTATTAAAAATGGCGACATAAGGACGACAACATAAGCTGTTTATGGTAAACTTCCATTCGACATTTTGTACACTTTCATTCACCATCTTGATGGTTGATTTTATCTTTATCCGCCATCTTGGCTGAATATATTTTCGTCAGCAATCGATGCCCGTTCGCCATCTTGGCGGGTGAGAGAAAAAGCAAACCATAATTTGGTGCAAAAGTGTCAACTCAATGCTTGCACCCCGTGTATATATTGTACATTAGTTTAAAGAATTTAAGGGAAAATCCTAGCTTCAAAACAGGCTAATCCGACATTTCAATTCAACTCTGTTTTCCGTTTCGAGGTACGTATACCGATCGTAATCATAATGTGAAAAGAGGAAAAATTCTCGTTAATCTCGAGTTAACGCATATACTCCCGTTTTTTTTAGGCAGTTTCCAGAGAATGGGATGAAAATACGATCCACTCGATATGATCTTCGATCTTCATGAATCTATGAAAAACTCGCCATTTTCTGGAAACTTTCTAAACATGTCTTATGATTCACAATTTATTAATGGATTTAGATGAATTGAAGTCCATTAAATATGCAATTAAACTGTATAACAAAACATGTATAACAAAATTTAATTAGCTTGAGTAATTGTTTGCTGCTTAGCAACAATTTAATAGTAAAAAAGATTTGGAAAGTCGTGTATAATCTTCGCTGATGGTAGTCAGGGATAAGAAGCCAGATTTTGGTGAGGCAAATTTTCTTTTGCCAGGTTATTGTTAAGGAGAACCAACAGATTTTTTACAGTTTTGTAAAAAAAAAAAACTTCTTTTTACAAAATTCGTATAAAACCGTACCAATTTCAAAAAAATTCGCTAAATTCAAAAAAATGTTCAGTTTCTTAAAATATACGTACAAATTGATATATTTAGTATTTTTACTAATTAACTAAAAAAAATTACTAAAAAAAAAAAAAAAAAAAAACGATCGAGAAAATATTTAACACAAAAAGACAGGGCAACAAACAGTACCCAAGTTTCAGGCAAGCTGTTCAGGGCATTGATATTTACGATTTTAAGCATTACATGTACAGCTCGAAAACTGCTTGAGAAAAATAAGTTGAATAAAGAGGTATTGGTTAAGATCATGATTAAGATCATGATTGTTTCTCGAGAAACAATCCGAAAGATCTCTTCGCGATGAATTTCCACTAACCGACGATGCTCGGAATTGCTTCAGATTTAAACATTCAGAGTCAAACATTTCCATGGTTTTCTTGCGCTTTGCAAACCTAAAGCTCAAAATTATGCAAAAATTGCTATTAGGGCTCAACATTTCTACTCAAAAAGGGAGAGGAAACCTCGTTCTAATTTCCGATTAGCGTTAACGGCGTCCATTTGCTCCGAACAACGAAAAACACGCGAAAATCAATTAACCCTTTTCTAATTGATCGTTAATTTGCGCTCGTTACTTTGATATGAGAGTGCAGTAGGGCCATATGAGGAGCACAGCTGGAAGTGGGGTGCATGGGATGAGGGGCTTTATTGTCGATAAATCATCGGGGATTTTGCAGAAATGCGATCGATGCTATTCAGGTGTGCATGGAAAAAATGCTGAAATTGGTCGATGGGATCAACGTTTACAAATGACTGCATGCACGTACATGAAGGGTGTTTCCCGATATGAGAAAGCGCGCCGCAGATGGCGCTGACGAGCGCCCAAGGGCTTCGGGCGAGCATCAGCGCCGACTGTGGGTCCGCGAAAGCGCGTTGACAAATGCAATCGTCTATAAACAAGGCGCATTATATACATTGTATATACCATACCAGACACGCGAACGCGAGTTAATTCAGTGTCCGCAAATTATGTTTACAGTTTCAGTCCAAAATTTGTCAAAATTGTCACAGGTTGCGATATTCGTTCAAAGATGGCGCATTTCGTTCTGTAAAACATCGAACACGTGGGAAGCGTTTATGTTAAATTTTCCTACATGGTGTCCGAAAGACATTTTTACAATTTCAAATCCACCACAGATTCTAGATTTCGGACACTCCCCATGTAAAAAAATACAATTAACGTCTCTATAGAACATATGTTCAATTTTTGCAAAACAAAATTCGCCATCTTTGGGCGAATACAGCAACTATGCTTCGCTTCCCCGCGTTATTTTCACTTTCACTACAATTGCAGTTGATGAGCAAATTTAGGATAAATTCTGTTCCCATTTTAGTTAGAAGAATTCACAACGACGTCAACGTGGCGCAGCGATAGTGCGACCTCTAGCGGGCAAAAACGACAAAGGCATTGTACGTTCTTGAGTGGCGAAATTGGCCGGAGTAAAATACGCGCAGTGGTCAGCTCAGATGCCCTCCGCGCTGACCGCCGGACTGACCAGCGTCCTCCCCATGAGTTGCGACTGCGCAAATATTTGCCCGTCGGACGCACGCGCGTGGCCAATTAGCAGACACGAGTTAATTAGAAACAAAAATGTAATTAAGCGTGATTAATAATTAATTTGAAAGCGTTGCAGCAACGCGCAAATTCGGTACTAAAGCATCGCTCGCATGCTGCTCAAGGGGGCGTCGAGTGCGCTCGAGCACCACTAGAGGGTGCTACAAATTCAAGATGGCGGACCAAGTGGGAATTCCCCAGTGATGGGGAGAAATGCGCGAACTAGGCACGAGAGGGACAGAAACACCTACTATCTGAAGTTTAAACGTGTCGAAAGTTAACTCCGTCTATGAATAATACATTTACATGTATGCTCGCGTTTTATAATTTCAAAATGTTCTTATTGAAAAAAAAATAGCTTGGGAGAACATGTTTACTAATAGGAGTTAGTTTCGAAATTTTACGAATGTTTTACTTCTAGGAAATATATTTTCGAAAATGATCATTTTTTTCAACTCAAAAATGTGTACGCGAAATTCTTAACAAATTTTGTCAATTTATATACGAGAATTTAACAGTTAAAATGCTATTGCAAGATGAGCAACTATATAAATTGCAACATACTTGTAAAATTCAGAAATCAACTCATGGTGATACAGCGGCAATTACGATATTTTTCCCAATGTTACAGTGTGTCTTCAAAGCTTCCGAACAATATACATGTTCAAATTTTTGGGAGACATTTTTGACGACCTTGTACATGTACTGTATATTGAAAAAAAGTTTCCTTTATTCATATTCAGAATCTTTTTTTAAAATTTAGCTTTTAGGTATCCAGCTTGATGAACGAAATTCTAAAATTGGGAGGAACGTGAAAAATGGCTAGATAACACGGATTTACGAGGCATACGTTGCAATTATAATTAATTTGTTTAATTAAAATGCTTTAATAAGGCATATTGGGCGGTGTCTCCCTCCAAAACCCCTAAAGAGGACACCCGCCCGTCCCCTTGTCGTCCATTTTGAAACGCGTTCGTCTAAATTGATGAAATGGGAATTATTTATGATTCCTTTTCAATTCGCTTATACGCTCATTGTGGTTGCAGGCTGGCGAATGAATTTAATTAAAATTATGGGCATTTCCAACGAAAGGGTTAAACGATGTGCTAGGGGGAGTGAGGGATAAGGTAGGGGACCAGGGGAGAGGGGTTTTCTGTACTGAGGACGATAAGCGAGAGTAGAATTACAGGGTGCCCCTTGAGGCGAGCAATCCCTGCTAACAAATACAGGGCGTCCGTGAAACTCATCCGATATGCCCCTGATGATCAGCAAACCTTTCGAAATTCTTTCCTACTTTGCTTCTGTTACAATTTTTTTAAATGTGCACCGTAAACTACTTATTACGAATTGAATAAGCTTAATTAGTTGGACCAAGTTAAGGGGAAATTACATTTGTTGGTTGAACCAGTACGTCAAGGAACAACGAAACTAAATTCAAAAATTTCGAAGTTAAAGAGGGTCTACTTATGATCCGTTATACATAATACATGGGAAGTTTCGAAGATAGTTGTAATTTTCATTCCTCCCAGAATAGGAGAAAATATGTTTTGGCTGCTGCAGAAGAGTAGAAATATTTCGGTAATACGCTAGTAATTTATTGGGATAATAAATGTCAAGATCCCCAACAAAGTACGTATAATTGATTTTTTGATTCATAAGAGCAACGTTAAAAAGTATTTTTTATTTATTTTTCAAAAAAACTTCTTGTGTGGCTTCCGAAATATGAAGCGAAATAAACCGACCTTCAAATTCGGGTGCACAGTATACCTCTTTCGATTTGAAATATTTTCACTAGCTACCGGTACATGTTAAATCAGTAAGGATTGCGGAAAAGTGTACTTTTCCCAATTCCGAAATAGACTTATCAGGTCGAGGTAGGGAATAGGGAAAGCTATGTGAACGAGAGAGGGAGGGGGGTGGATTTTCATTAGCGACGACAAGGGTCCTCGAAAATGAATGGTGGAAGAAATACAATTTAATTCAAGAGCAACGGGTATAAATTGCAGAGCGAAGGCGCTTCACTTATTGGACGCGCAGCTATCAATGGCGGCTGTCTGGCCTTAATTCCGAAAATATTTTCACTTCCCAAAATAATTTACTTTCGATCATTAATGCGTTTGAAATAACGAAAGCATCATGCGGGTAATCAGTCGTCCATGTTCGGCATTGCAGTTTCTTACTTCAATTTCATCCCTTCAAGATTCAGTCGTTCGGTGATTCATAAATATGGCTTGGTCAATTAGGGGTGCCAGGAGGGGTGCTGAAGTAATGTATGTGTTTAGCTGCCCCTTGCGATAGGCAAACCATGCTTACTGGAATGCTATGCAGAGAAACGAGCACCTGTTTATAGGAAAATGCAGCAGATCCTGCAAAAAAAGTAGTCTAAAACAAGTATGACGATTTACTAAATTGTATCAAAATTTGTGAGAATGGATAAAAATGCAGTAGATCGCAGAGAAACTGCTATCAAACGGCTGAAGAATTATTGTATTGTATTGCAAATGTTACAGATCGTTCGAGAAGAGTACTACAACATTCCGGAGATGTGCTACATTGTACGAGAAAAACTACAACGTCCGAGAGAAATGAACTACATCGTCCGAGACATGGTCTAGCTGAGACTAAATCGATCGAGAAATTTACTAGATCGCGAGATAAATGTAGTAGATCGGATTATGCACAAGTATGCCAGATTCAACAAATGATGAATGCTTCGCCAAAAATTGTAATACAACTGTACTATGAGATCGTGGATCGGGTGTAAAACGTACAATAATGCATACAAATGATACAAGATGCGTTGACAAAAGCAAAGTCGTAATTCTTAGGGATGAAACGGTTTTGTACGCTCTCGCTCGCGCGCAGCGCCACCTCCCGAGTGCCGCATTCCCGCGGCAACGGCGCATATTTATGTATAATAAATAAGATCGATCGTATACGCACGGACCGTGAAGATATTTGGTTAACGACGGGCTGAAGAGGGGAGGAACAACAGAAGGAGAAGCAGGGATAATAATGAAGATATTGAGGGTGGAAGCGAACGGACTGCGAGACGATTAGATAGCCGTTTAATTACGCGGCGGCCATTGGATTAGATCGATTAGTTTTAATGAAAGATCGAATAATTCAAAGTTGATTAGAGGAAAGACGGCGCTCCTGCAAGCTGCCATTTTAATAAAGAGGCCGCAAAACAGGAGGCACGAAACTAATTAAATCAACAAAACGAGTGAAATGAATCGGGGAAGCTTCGCGCCCATTTATTGGGTGACAAAACGAGGGATGCGAGAAAATATGCCAGCAAAGAGCATTGTGTTGTTGACGATGCCGCCAGACCCTCTCTTCGAAACAAATCAAAATTTCCTAATGAAAATTGCGCGCGGAGAAAGACGGAAATTGCGAGGGAGGATGAAAGCTACACCAGAAAGCACGAGATACACGCTACGGGCAAATCCCCGACTTACGTACGAACACTTTGCATATGGCCTCAGCTCGTGGACAAAGATGCCCGCATATGCATGAACATTTGGGCATTGTTGGAACCAGGGTCCTATATGAAGCCCTCGTCCTAAACTGGCTATGCATTGGCGTTGGGTGTAGAAAGTTAGGAGCTGTTCTGTTAAGTCATAGGATGCTGTCTTTAAGGGTCTGTTAATTTAGAGATACATGCATGTGTATGGACATTTATGATAAAAATGCAAAACAGAGATATAAGGTCAACTTGTACGACCAGTTCATCGTTTGACCGGTAGTGTTTAGACAAGGTCTACCTAATCTTAAGAAAGTTGAGAAAAAGAAAAGGTATAAGAACGAACTCCGAGTTCAACATCTGAACATTATTTGGACTAATCTCATCGGAAACGAGTCCAGGGACTCACTTAGAATTGTGACCGTTATTCAACGCACGAACATTCTACTTATCAACTATAGTTTTCAGGAACGCATTGCGTTCGGCGTTTGCAAGTCGGGGTCGACAATCCGAACAAAAGCGTGACCATAATGTTCAAACAACTATGCAACAATTATAGTTACCGAAAACGCAAAATTTCCGAGCAGCAAACATGCAAACTTTCTATAGATGTCTACTGCATTCGTAAAGACAGACGTTTTACGAATCGTACTTTGGCAGTCGTGAAGTCACTTGTTCAAAATCGACACGCCATGGCGCCAAGTGGATTAAAAAAATTCAGTCATGAAGGTTATCACTGTTTTAAACCAATCAATGCTAATATGTGCTGGTCAGCTAACCGAGCATGGCGCAATGCACTCGCCGCCTTCGCTTCGCGCCAAAATCCCCGTCTAGCGTTAATGGGAATTTCCCTCATTCGATGACGTCACCGGTTCTTAATGGATTTTCAAATAGACAAGGGGTGGGCGAAAGGGGATGCCAGGAGAGGGTATTAAAAGATGGGGTTTGCTGATAAAATTGCCATGGCGTTGAATTAACGTTGATTGTGATTAAACAAATTGGCTGAGCCCCGTTGCCCCGGGGGTAAATAGAGACCCGGGGGATTCGACAAACCAACATTAGTAAGAAGGGTAATTCGTATTAAGAGGAGGAGGAGGGGATGGGAAAGGCGCATGCGCCTATATAGGGGGATTAAAATAAACGTTAATGCAAACACGTGTTTGGCCATTAAAAAAGGTTGACCCCTCCGAAATTCAATCAACGTCAGAAAGAGGGAGCCACCGCTCTTCACCGTGGCGGTAATGGAGAAGTCCACTCTGCCTTGGGCAGCAACGCTATGACGTCATCCGCGGGGTTTTCAGGGGGTAGAGAAACCCCTCTTTTGCGATTTGCATACATTTTTTTCTTCTCTCCATTAGCCTCGCCGCTGTTCGGCCATTTTGACCATTGATTGGTTCGGACAGTGTCCCCTTCCACTCAACGAAATCGAGGGGAAATTCCCTATATGTAATTGATTTGCCTCCTTCTGCACTTTCCCCCACCTTCCAATCATTTGTTAAACGCGAAACAATCACCGTCGCTCGTTATCTGCCCTCTAACGGGAAAAACTACCATTCGAAAAACCGTAAAAAAGACGCGCGGAATCCATGTCCCTAATAAACACCGGGTATTCTCAGAACCAATTTGCATTACGTTCATGTTTAATGATAATGATTCTCAGACATTTATCAGATGATCGCAAATTACTGTTTCCGTTTTTGTTTTAATATGCTATTCCAATGTAGGTACATTCTATTATACGAACTTTTTTTGGGATCCCGTCCGTATACAGGTTCGTAAAAACGCGAATCGACTCTATTCGTCATTTGTTGTAACCGGCCGTTAGCCGCGCATCGACCGAGTTTCTTTATTGATCGCTTGGCGCATCGGCATTAATTACTCGGTATTGAGCGTGAGGTTGATTGTAGGGGGCGCTTCGCTTAATTGCGCTTCATGGCTGGTTCGTCATTATTTTTCGAATGTCACAAGTTGCTCGGCTCGTTTAATTACGGATTACTTCATCTTTTGATGAAAGCATCCAATTCCGAAAACGCGCATCCGAATTAATGAGGTCAATTGTGTCACGATGAACTTTTAATTAAAAAATTTCTCGTTTATTGATGAGGGGAGGAGGGAGTTTTCAAGATGCGAAGGATATTTGCGAAAAGAGCGCCTCTATATATTGCGAATAAATAATAAAACGGAATTAAGGGCGAAAATGAGATTCGCCCCAAAAATCTAGGCTTAAGCGGCACAATAGAACAAGCGTTTTGGGAAAGAATTTGGAGAATACGAGCGATTTTGGCCTTTGTTTTGTTAGGAAAATGACTTTGCGTCACATTTGATTGACAATTTTTTTTTAAATCCTGTGTCTGCAATGTGGAAATTTGAGAAATTGTGAGGCCTTACTGCAAAATGTATTGTAAATTGTTTGTAACGTCTTAAAGAAATATGCAGTATGACAGATTATCCGTGGTCGGATTAACCGGGATCCTATTTGATAGTAAATGGCCAAACCAAACCATCCAAGGCAAAATTTCTTTTCATAAAAATTAAATTTTTTCTTAAAAGCAAAAATTTTTTTTTTCAAACAAAAAGCTGTATATAATCAAACAAAAGCTTTACGAATCGTAATACGAATCGTGGCCCATAATGTCTCGTGAGCGTGTCAGTTTTGAATACGTGATTTCACGACTGCCAAAGTCCGATTACAATTTTATACAAATAAGATGAACAATATACTTATTCCTTAAAAATAAATTATATTTGCAATTTTCATGAAAACCTTCTTTTAAAATGGTTTAAAAATGGCTAAATGTAGCTTTAAGCCCTATTCCTAGTGAAAAAATAATATAAAATCGTTCACTATACAAATTAAAAATTATTCGTCAACTTTTCCTAAATAAATCGAAAAAAAAAAAACATGGAAATAATTCAACCTAAATGCACGTAGTTTGGAGCGCCACTTCACTCTTTATTATGTAAAATTAGGCTAAAGCGTACTTTTTTCATTGACTTCAGAGTAATAAATGCTTTTTAGAAAAGTGAATTTTAGGAAAAAAATTGATACAAAAATAACCTTTTAATATAGGTCATGCCTTAGAAGTATTGACGTCGAGGTATTTTAACTGACAATACTTGTAAGTATGGCCTTATATAAACGCTACTTTTGTTTCAATTTCTCCTAAAATCCAATTTTATGAAAAGCATTTGATATTCTGCTGTCGCACTCAATTTTTTTTCTATATAATGATGATTTGGAAGCGATTCCCTGAGCGTGGGCGTAAATTCGTAAAAAATTGCGTTAATAATTGAAACATTTACGAATTTTTTATGATTTGGTAGAAACAGCTCGTCATTTTTACTTTGGTTGCGCAACGCGTACATTTTAAGTGTCACTTACAGTTTCAGAATGGATAATGCTTAAGGGGCGACTGCCATAAAGCGAGCGCACACTTAGACAGCACTTAACAAAAACATGCTATTAATAAATCATGGAAGTTTGCAACGACTGTTTGAAATTGAAAATTTTGACAAAATTCTAGAAAATAGTCGGATAGAAACATATTCGGCCCCTGTGGTTTCGCGTGTCGTTAAGACTGATCCAAAATATTTCCGGAAGATGAGCGAGAAAAGTTGCATATTTCACATTAGGACACGAAATCAATTCGAAGGACAAGACAGACAAAATTAAACTGTATGTACTGCGCTATAACATTCTCGCATTGAGTACAGTGTAAAAAGCTAAATTAAGGCATTTCACACCAACGGTATCGCAAAATCGCGACCATGCACGAAAAAACCTCAAACCTCCCGCCTCAATTGCTTCGGGAATTTTTTAAAACGACAAAATCCGCAAAATGAACCTCAAAAATAGTTGACCCAATCCAGAAAACAAAAATGAGAAAAATATATTTCTAAGCCGCGTCCACAAAATTCATTCCAAACTCCTAGCTCAGTCAGTCAACCAGACAAAATAGATTAATTTCGATCGAACAAACTAAATTAAAATCTTCAACTTATGATCGATCATAAGATGATTGTGTTTAGTTATTATCACCTTATTAATTTATCCGACCACTTGAAGATGTCTTCATTTGTAAACTTATGATCATATTCGGACATCCGTTCGCGAAATCTGCGCTTTTCGTGCTGCCTCGGGCGTCGCTGAAATCGCGCCATTATGCAAACAGATGCAACTAAACTTCAAAATTTGACCAAAACAGGCAATTTTCTGGCTCGAAACTCGAGCTCTTCATTTTCGGACACCCCATTTCTGCCCCGGGCGTCATATAACGTCGTGCCGTATCGCGTTTCCCCGAACGGCGCAGCCTTAATGGTGAATAATTAAGGGAGGAAAAACAAATTAAGCCAATTTAATCCAACATGGCCGCGCACGCGAGGTGGACCAATTAAAACGCCAATTAAAACAAAGCCCATCGCGTTGCCACCCCGCCTCAATGGTGTCGCCATCTGTTGCCGAATAATAAAAATATCATAATTGCCGCCATCATTTTCTCTGGCTGAACAATAAAACTTGAAAACTTTCAGACGCTGGGGCTTGGGAGGAGGGGGGGGCGAAGGGCCGAAACTGCGTTCTCCAGCCAATGGACGGCCGCGTCCACTCGGTCCGCGTCTAATTACGGCGCCCCGGCTTATGGCTGCTGTCATTTAATTAAGCTTTTCCGTCCGATCTCATTAAACCCAAAAAGATGCTCCAGAAATGCATTCATTCGGCGAGCGTTGTTAGCAGTTTTAATTAGGAACGACGCAACGCCATTTAACGCAATCGCTCGCTTCTCGGCAATATGTTTTTTTTCGTGAAAAAGCAGAGTTTCGAACGAATATCGTCGATCGAATTGCCTTCTGTAGATGTCGTTTCAAGAAGTTTTGTCTGCGGCGAAGATAGTTTTAGGAATAAAAAGATATCTTGAACTGTCTGTAAACAACATACTGTATAGATAGAGAAACAAGAATTCTCAATGTCACTATTTAAAATGTACCGAATTGGGATAAAATGGGAAATTTCCGAAGATAGTTTTAGACATGAAATATTTTCGATGCAAATGTTTTTCTATACAGTTAACGAAAGTAATTGGCAATTATACCAATTTCACATTTTTTTTAATTTGCCAGGCGGCAATTTTAAATGAATTAAAAAAATGTAGCTTTTACTCGATGTTGCTTGCATTGATCACTAGATGGCGCTTTTTAAAAATTTAAAATACATGCGCGGAAGCTTTGTTAATGTGAAATTTAAATGTTGCTAGTTTATTGATCATCGTTAACTTTGGGCAAAAACTTTCATTGAAAATGTTTATGTTATGCCTAACACTATTTCCAAAATATCCCCATAGACAACGGCATCGCTCAATTAACATTAGGGTTTGAATTTGAAAAAGCGACTTCTAGGGAACGATTAATGCAACGAGAGAAAATGACGTATATACATGTATTTAATAAATGTATAATAAACGCTTAGAAAACTTCAAAGCGTGAAATCTATGACAAAAATGTATTGGGAATATTTAATTTTATGACAGATATCTTGGACATATCCAAAAATGTCGATAACCTGATTCAAAATATGACCAGATACAGATATGGTAAAACATGGGCAGCAATGAAAGCCATATTTGGTGAACATCATTTTCAAAACAAGACCTCAATTGCACATATCCAGGGATATTTGTGCCTAGATTATTGGTTTAGATGTGATTTTGATACGATACAAATTCAGAGCTTGTATCAATATGCATGTATGATGACTAGTTACAAGAGCGAGCAATAAGAGTCGATTTACCAATTCGACATATCCGGGGATATTTGTGCCTAGATTAATGGATTCAGATGTGATTTTGATATGATACAAATTCAGAGCTTATATCAATATGCATGTATACAGTATGAAGACTAGTTAGTAGAGCGAGCAAAAGAGTAGATTTATCAATTCCAGGCCTAGTTTCATTGAACCGAGCCAGGCCATTGCCAATTACACCAAATACGGAAAACAGGCATGCGAATTGAAGTTTTCTTCGCCAGTTAACCGACATTCTCGTTCCGCAACGGGGAATTTCCCTAACCCAATAAAACCAAAATAATGAAATTTACCAGGGTTGCGTTTCACGTCGCATCCTGGCGGCTAAATGCGTCTCCATATCCATGACGTAATTTCCTGATATTCAATCTTTGCTTCAGTTTTTGCTTCCGGTCCTCAATTCTTCTACTGATTGCCTTGATTGACACGCTGGAGTCTTCTTCTTTTATCTGCCAAACAGAAATATATTCGAGTTTACTTCGTTATATCCGATGTAATAGCTGTAGAGACGTTCGTGTGCAAAGGTGTTTAAGTACCGTTATGCCTTTAGGGTTTTTAGTTTTCTACCGTCTTTTTCTCACTAACATTTGAGGATTCAGTTTGGGGGTTTTCTCGTTCGTTTTTTTTTGCGTTTTTTTTTTCGTTTAATACAAAGAAAAACCCCTCGAGATCCTGAACATCCTTAGCTTAGCAAATAATGTTTTCTTTATTTTTTCTTCCAAAACCACCCCTATTCGAAAAGGACGTTTTTCGGGTATAGCACTGGTGTACGCACGGTTTGAGAACTTTCCCAACCTTCGGGGGCAGCCGTTGATTGGCTCACGAAAACTATCCAAATGTATAGAGTCGATGCATACTATACCATTACCTAGTTTCTCTTTTAAACTTTTGAGGACGTCTTTAGTTTCTTTGTGTATTTTGCTAATGGCATTTAATACTGGAATGATACAATGTTTCATGCAGTGACCCCCGTTAGTTGGCAGGACTTGAGATTGGGTTACACCAGAGGTTCCCAAACTTTTTTGGCCTACCGCCCCCTTTTCGAAAAAAAATTTACTCACCGC
The DNA here is from genome assembly GCA_034697705.1 of Ommatoiulus sabulosus. Classification (NCBI taxonomy): domain Eukaryota; kingdom Metazoa; phylum Arthropoda; class Diplopoda; order Julida; family Julidae; genus Ommatoiulus; species Ommatoiulus sabulosus. The sequence goes on from JAQGAO010004682.1 coordinate 14,720, forward strand.
CCCCCTTTCAGAAAAA
>JAQGAO010004683.1:0-14734 GCA_034697705.1 Ommatoiulus sabulosus
GTGGGTTAACCTAGAGTTACACAGTGGGTTAACCCTGGGTTATTCTTAACCTCTGTTGGTGCAACCGGCCCTAAGTGGTTATCTCAGGCCCCATTTACAAACTTTGTAAAGTTTCCCAGTACAAATTTGAAAAATGTTCAACAGTTTCCGAGCAGAAATTTGCAAACTTTTCCACGTTTTCAGAGTACAAATTTTAGATTTCCAACCTTATCCAAATAAACATTTGCAAACTTTTCGAGGACATGCAGATTTGTATAACTTCCAATCTTATCCAAGGTCAGATTTTCAACCTTTTCCTAGTACAAGTCTGCAAAACTTTCCACATTTTCTGAAGAGAAGTTTTCAACAATTTTTCAAATTTGCAAAATTATCTTTAGTAAATTTTTAAAATTATTGAATATTTTCCTATGTCCATCTTGCAAAATCGTAGATAACATTAATTGGCATATGTCCATTTTGACCTTGATTGTCTTGGTCTGGGATGTTCGCTGCAAAACCTGGAAAACTCATGGAAGTTGAATATGAAATTTCTAAGAGAACCCGGTAATTTTCGTCAGTGAAAGGAATAAAATGTCACGTGCATGGTAAAGGCATGCTGGCGAAATCTGCTAAGATCCATTGTCGATGAGTTGAGTTGGCAGCGCCACTCGGTGAAAGTGATGATAAGCAGACCGACAGACACCACACGTTCATTAATAATGTAATCAACCTTCTGAGAGTGACATCAGGGTACGGTATATGTACATGTAGGGCGATGATATTTGGAATGATAAAATTTCATTGACCGTGCACGTACGGTGGAAGAGTAATGACGCAACATTTTTGGAGGTAATGTCATTACAGTTGATGACATTATTACTGAACTTGAGGGGTTGGATTGCATCCTGCAAAAAAAAAAACGGTAATGCACGGTACGGGTGCAGTGCAGGGTCTAGCAAGATGGGAGTCGCGTTGGGAACAGCCGTTGTAAACGAATTACTTTTGTTGAAATTGGTCAGCGATGCGGGACGCCGGAAATAGCACTAATCGATGTAAAATAATTCGAATTTACATAATATGCTCGAATGCCGATGTGAATAATTCTGCGAAGAATGAATCGATCTACATGCTTACACTAAACATGCATGTATTCGCGAAAGATAAGAGGCCTTACGAGTGCAACTTTTGGCAGTCGAAGTCTAGCTAGTATGCAAAATCGACACTCAATTTTTTTTAAATGCATGCCAGGTTGTGGCTGTTTTTGAACCAATGAATGCACTCTTTTTTCGCACATAAATTTCACGAATGCCAAAAGTGCCATATTCGTAAAGTTTGCCTGATTACCCCTATAATATGTAGCCGAGCAAGGTGGCTGAGTGATGGGGACTGTGGAGTGGTTAGCATTCTCGCGGGTTCGATTCCCGTGTCGGCTATCCTTGATTGCGGTCTAAAGTAAGTACAGTATTAAAACCTGTTAAGAGTGATCAGCAAAAAAAAAATGCAATGCTGGTCACTGTACAGAGCTGGTGGTCACTATACTGTACACGTATAAAGAATGTCTGAATTAAATTAAAATGAACACGCACACTGTAGGCTACTTGTACGTGTGTAATTAATGTAGTAAAAACCACAAAACCAAAAAAGTACAGAATCATTATGTCCATGTGCGTTACATACAGTATATTTATTGCCTTATTACACGTGTTTTTTAAAGAAAAAATTATCAAGTTTTCCTTGTGCTTTTTGCTTCTTATGATCATGTTTTCAGTGATTTTTTCGATCTATAAATAACATGATTGGCTGAATTATTTGAGAACCACTGGGGTTAAAGCAGGATGTATAAGGTGACCCATTTGTTATCTGCAGGGTCACTTTTTAAGGTACATTGGCAATGTAAAAATTTCAAAAAAGGCAATACACACTGGTCACTGTACACAATAGACAGGTGGTCACTATACGGAGAATTTTTATGAAGGTAATGTACTCTATAGAAGAACCAATACACTAAAAAGTGGTCAACAAAAACAGGTGCTCTTTTTTCCAGGTTTTACTGTATGTAATAAACTTGGGCAAACTTATAAAAAGTTGCCCAAATCTGTTTAAAAGAAGTGCAGGTCATTCTGAACGTCATATGATATATTCCTAAACCAAAAAAATGATAAACGGAAAATCCATGAAAAAATTCTTGAAAAGTTAATTGGATGTTTGCATGATAAGGGACTGAGAGTTCAATCATGCATTAGTACTTAAAGTATTGTTGTTGTACGTATACAATATGTTGCAAGATGACAACTTTGCTACAAGTGCATATATAGTACATGGTTTAGCACGTGTTTAATTGCAAATTAAACAAGACGCTTTGCATGGTTGAAACAGTTTCGTGCTTCATGTCACATGTTAGAATTTTCGATGCATTCGCTCCAACGGTCTCGACATTTAGCGGTGGTGCTATAAATAAATCAAATTGAAAAACGCAACATTGTAGTATTGTAACTGCATGGCTTGTAATTCAGTGAGGAGAGGGAAACATTGTTTGGTCTGAACGTTTCAAGCTCATTGTTAACGTTTTGGCGAAACGGCGTGTTATCAAAACCTCAAGAATGGTTCATATTTCACGGTCCGCGTGGGGCCACGAAAAACGTGTTACCCCACAAACTCCAATTCACCGTGAAAGTGGCCGCTAGGTTTTTGGTGATAAAAGGTTGTGACGTGCAATAACGAGATAATGTGAAGTTATCCAGTTTTCGTGGATACATTTCTGAGGCCATTGAGGGTAACCATGCAAGATCATTTTTTTGAGTAAACTGGCTATTTGTCTACATTTTTAAGATGCTCATGCATGTTAATTTTCTTAAGTTTACCACCGGATGTGATGAGAGTCGACCATGTAGAGACAGACCGCTGGGATACCAGATGCAATTTCATATTATATGATCGAGTTATATCGAAAAAATAGCTTCGAATTTTTTGCAAAAAAAAAAAGTTCAAAATTTAAAAAAAAAATCGTTTGAGCTTTTGAAAATATCATTCGAAGATTAAGTTTTGAATAAAATGTTCATAATTTTTAAGAAAAAGGTAATTTCATAACTTCTACCACCGGATGTGATGAGAGTCGGCCATGTGTAGACAGACCGCAGTGTTACCGGATGCAATTTCATATTGTGATCGAGATATATCGATAGTTTAAAAAAAAAGCGTTCGAAATTTGTGCAAATAAGTCTGGACATTTTTTTAAAAAAAATTGTGTTTTTGAAAAAATCATTCGAAGTTTTCAAAAAAAATGTTGAAAGTTTTTAAGAAATAAAATGAAAAGTTTGAGCTTTTAAAAAAATCGTTTGAAGTTTTGAAAAAAATGTCGACTATACATACAGTGCAGTGCTACCAGGTTACATTTCTTATTACAATCCGAAAAAAACTGAAAAAGATGAACGTTATATTTTTTTTAAAAAAATCGAAAATTTCAACCAAAAAAGCTTTCCAGGATTTGAAAAGAAGCTTTCAAAATTTTTGCAAGAAAGAAAAACGCTGCAAATTTTCTTTGAAAGCTCAAACTTTTAAAGAAATCGTTTGAAGTTTATTCTTGAATAAAGTTTTGGAAAACATGTATACCAGATACTATTTCCTATTATAATCCGAACTCTTCCGGAAAATTTTGAAAAAGACAAACGTTTTAATTAAAAATAATAATAATAATCGAAAATTTCAACCAAAAAAACCTTGGATGTTTTGGGGAAAAAAGCGTTCGACATTTTATCCAAACTTTCTAAGCATTATCCAAGCATAAGCGACTCCTTCTTCAACTGCCGTCGCACTTTCATGGTCAGTTCTCGCTGGAGATGTTCATAAATCAAATTAGGTGGCGCTTGGAATATGCCGGTTAGAACCAAATTTTGAAATGTAGAAACTGCAAAAAATCACTTCGCAAAAAAGGCAACCACGTGCCTACGTATAGCGACACAACAGCGAACAAATGAGTCGTGATCAACGAGGCAATCAACACTTCAGCAAAGTACAAAATGGCCACTTTGAAAGCGCTAATTGAAGTCCGAGCAGCCCAGAAACGAGCAAGGCCGCGGGGGAACCGCGCTCGTTGTGGTCAGTTAACTCAATTTGCATCCGATGGACCTGGACACTGCGAGCCGTGGGCAAGACTCGCCCTTGCAGATTTGCGCCCCCCCTGAACGGCGTCATAACCGTCATAACTCGTGTGAAAACGAGGCCTTCGAACTCTCGAATTAAAAATGGAGCTGAAACCGTTGTAAAACGACAGCGTTTATCGTCAATCGCTGAAACGAAGGCCTAATTGGCCAGGCCAGCACGAAGCACCTGAACTGCTGCAATTAGGAGGACAGGTGATGGGTACGCCATTGTGGAGTTGTGGACACCCTCGAGGGCTCACGGCTCAACAACAACGCGCTGCTGGGGAATGGCGTTTGCGCTCCGTTTGGAAGAACACTTTTTCGAAAAAGTGCTGGAAATCTGAAATGCAGATTTCAAGGTGCAGAGATTTTTTTCAAGAACGTTTGATGCGGCCATCAAGGCGAAATTAGAACCGAGGTCTTGCTCTGGGACGTGTTCTCCAACACCAAGGATTAGGCTCTGGAAACGCTCATTTCTTCCGATACCAAATTCTTTGTTTTCCACGTAATTCTGAGCAACTTTGGCCTTAATTCTCATGTGGTGTTATTAAGGGTTTTCCCCACGTTTAAATACAGTATATCCTTGGAAATGCATTTTATCTTATAAACTTATAAAAATGTTTGTGAAAATGCATCTGGAGTAATGTGTTTATTTGTATTTATCAAATATGTAAAAATTGGAACATGCTTCGGTAATTAATATATTTCAAATATATTGTAATATAGATACTGCATTTGTAATACGTTATACCTGTAGGATGCATTAGTTGTTGTAATGCATGAATCCATTAGTATACACCCAATCTTCTTAAGTGGCACAACTCCACATTTTTAATTTTGAGCTAAAAGCATGTGCATGTTGAATAATTGGGTGAAGAAATGTGACGCTACTGCTATTTGGCCAAAGTATGTGTAATATACTAGGGAACTCAAACATGTGCTGGAACAGCAGCAGTTGATAAATGGTAGCCAATATGAATGACGGATTTTGTGTGACCTAGATGCAAACGCACCTACAGGTATTCCTATTGGCTACCGCTTAGCTACTGCCACACCTGCTGGTGTCCCAACACATGTTTGAGTTCCCCTACTGTACATTAAGATGTCGTTTACAACTTTACACTGAAATCAAGCTCATTTCTCTTGATTTAATGCCGTATCCTGATCCCGAATTTGGCAATTTTTGAATTGTGTCGCTTCTGAATGTTTAAACAATTATATTATAGTCGTTGTTCGTTAAATAGATGTAATGTTCAATGGAATATATTTTAAAATTTATCGCTTGATTAATTCAAGCGATAAACCCCAAATTGTATCATGAACACGAAATTGGCAATTTTTGAGTTTCACTAGCTCTGATTGTTTTTTTAAAAAAAATTATAATATGGTGTTTGTTTTTTAAATATATTTTGTTCATCTGAAATATATTTCAAATTTATCTCAAGGTACTTTTTTGATTGTCCACACATGAAGTAGATAAAAAACTATGGTCGTGTTTAAATATATTTCCACGATATTATTTGAAATTTCCACGACCATTGCACTTCAAGATGGAAACCATGCGTTTCGAGGCTGAAACTCGGCGTAAACTAGCCTTTAGCACAAGTCTGTTCTTGAGCACGTCTTGGGTTTCTTCACACTTTCAAAGCGGGTGACATTTCGCCATACGGAGCGCCTTAAATTGAACTCCATGGAACGTACGACCCAAATCCTGGGTTGGGTTGCAGCAAACTCTGGGTATTTGTCGTGGACGTTAGCCCCATCTGGTTACCTGCTGGTTGCACGTGCTAACAACAACAACAACTGTTGGAATTGTTGCAAACCACGCCTGGCAGAAGGCAACATCATAGAGCACGATTCTAAAAGCCTGCAGATTGTAATCGAAAGTCGAAACAGGTTGAAGGGAACTCGTTTACAAACTTGAGTTGCGTCGAACAATTCACTTTTATCGGCCATGCCATCGACTTTAGGTGCATTCTGTCGCCCCAAGAGTACTTTCCATTATCCGTGTTTCGATATGATTGTTCCGATTAGTTTGTGATTGCTGATCACGAGAGACTATGCAGTGTTGCGTTTCAGGACATTTTTTCTGTTCAAATACTTCATGAATTCTAGTCTAGTCTATAGTTCGTGTCTCTCAGGCCAAGTTTTTTTTATTATTTATTTGAGAAATCGATCTGAAGTACGCGGTTTACGTAATAGCGAATTTTCTTGCGTTTGAGACACATTTTTGTGCCAAATTTGTCAAGTGGAAGAGGTTCAAAAGGTCGATCGGTGACGTCATCGATCCAATCCCATAACTTCTCATTTTACTGGTTAAATGACAACACTCGTAAACACGATCATTTCTCGCATGCAGTTTTCATCTCTTGTCCAGTTATCTTATCTTCAAGTCTGTCTCAAGTCAGTTCTTTTTTCCAGACAACGTACATGTACGTCTGACTGGTTTTTTGCGGATTTGGTATAGTTGTTTCCAGGCAAACACTTGTGATGATAACTCCCTCCTTTCCTCCAAAACGTGTCCAGGACCATAACTGGTCTTACCCGTCGTTAAATAAACCTAATGAACGACCGGATGCTTAATGAACAACAGATGCTTTACGGATAGCACTTTTGCTGGGTATCCCCAGACCTGGAAAAGTCAGGGAAATTCAACGACTTAATGTTGTCGCAATCCAAAATTAATTCCCTGCAGTTCAAATTTGCAAATTGCTATACGTTTTCCGTGCACAAATTCGCACAATTTTGGAACTTTTCGTAATGCAAATTTGCGAGAGTTCCAAGCACAAATATGCAAAATTATCAACGGTTTTCGAGTAGAGATTTGCGAAATTTTAACCTTTTTAGAGTTCAAATTTGCAAAATGTTCAACATTTTCCGAATGCCAATTTGGAAAATGTTGAAAAAAAAATCATGCTAATATTGTAAAATTGCCATTGTAGTTAATTTTGCAAAATACGTGTATTAACTATTGTCATATGTAGATTTTTCAAAATTTGGAATATTTTGAATAATATTTTGCACAAATCGGCAACATTGTCAACGGTGTTCGAGAAGAGATTAGCAAAATTTTCCACTTTTTACAAATGGAAATTTGGAAAACTTTCAATATTTTTCAAAGACCAATTTGTACAATTTTGAAGAAAAAAAATCATGCTAATATGGTAAAATTGCCATTAGTTAATTTTGCAAAATGTTGAATATTGTCCTGGGAAGATTTTGCAACATCGTGGATAACGTTGGCATGTGTCAAAAACCTGGGAAAGTCAGGTAAGTTGAATATGAAATTTCTGGGTGAACCCTGTTTTGGTAGTCTTGTAGACACTTGGGAGCAAAATCGATTAGGTCTGTCTGCTGTTTTGAAACCAATTGATGCTTTCCTTTTGCACACGTGACTTCGCGACTGCCAAAAGTGCCATTCGTAAAACTTGTGCCGTCTGAGCACCCCTTATTGTGTAACGAAGCGTACCGTTATACGCCTGGGGTGTCAGGTGACACAATTTACCATTACAGTACTACGAAGGTATGCCATTGCAGAATCGGGTGCTAAGTTATGTCAAGTCTTCTGAAGACGGAGGTTTTTGGGCGTTGCACCAGTGTCGTGGTTATATGAATGACCAAACATTCCATGTTCTGATTTTCGTGCCTTTGGCGTTTTTTTGTAATCTCTTGGATTTTCTGTTTCAAAGAGACAAAATTGGAGTTTGAACACGGTCAAATGAATAGTCGACAAAGTGATGGTAATTGTGGGGAAATTCACTGGCTTGTTCTGACTGTTTGAGTAGTAAACAATGCATTTCTTCTTTGTTTTGGGTTGGACATTTTTCTCACACACGGAGTTTTACCATAATGCGGAGACACGTGGTAATTCGTGCTGATTCTATTGTTTTCCCATCCCAAAACTAATTCGATTCTGGTTGGAATTATTTGCAGTTTGGTAAATTAATGTTTTCTGTCTAGAATGATGAATAATAGACTTTTAGCACTGTGCCAGTATCGTTCTCATGCCAGGCGCTGCGTCCATAGATGATTGGTTGGTGTAATTGGAACTCCTGTATCTTGTTACTTTCCCCCATTGAAAGACGAAATCACGTGACTCACTTGCGTCATTTTAAGCCCATCCTCCAGGATGAGATTTACTACTGCTTGGTTGCGAGATTTTGTAGATTGAAAAATTGGAAATGATGGCTGGATATGGCTCGAGGGAAAGTTCATGAAATTGAAGTAAATTTATTGGGGTTTAAAATATTTTAGTTTTTATAATGAAAACTATAAGAGGTTTTTCTGAAGGGGGGGAAATGCATTTATACGAATTTTTGATGGTACGAACTCATTTCCAGTCCCCGTTCTATAGGGTATGGATGAATAATGTTAATTTATACGTTTAAGACGAATTCCAAATTCGGATATTGCACATTTCGGCTAAAACGAGTTCTCTCTAGCATTCTCGGGGAATTTCTCGATAAAAGTTGCGGCACCTTAACCATTCTTATACAGTATGAGTGGAAAGATTTCGTCCAAACTTCGATTAAAGTTTAGTTCTTATTGTTGAAGTTGTCTGACTTCTGATAATGCGAATTTCGATGAAACTTTATTTCTTATTGTTGGAGATATTTGTCTGACTTTTGATAATGCGAATTTCGATGAAACTTTAGTTCTTATTGTTGAAGACATTTGTCTGACTTCGAATTAAATACCAAATTTTGACTTCGCTTGATATTCGTTATAACGACTTTTGTCTGCAAATTTAAGAGTGTATTTTAATTAATATTACAAAATAAAAATCGAAACAACCCCTTTTCTAGGATAGTTTTTCGTTCAGCTAACAGCTTTTTTTTTTACCAAAAAAATTCTCACCGTTCATTTCAAACAAGTATACAAAGAAAATAATTCAAAACGTTTCACTGTTATGTTATTAAAAAATTTAAACGCAGTTTTTTGTTTGTAAATAATAACTAAGCGGAACGAATTATATCCTACGTCGCGTCGAGGGAAAATGAAATTATGCAAAACGTATTCGTTTGCTAAAACATGAGTATCTTTCGAAGATCTTATCATGGCATTCGTTTTACTTTACGACCGTCATAAGCTGGGAAAAAAGAATTTGATAACACAACGCGTACATGTACTAGAAAAAAGGTTTCTATGAAAATTAGATTTTTATTCACCGATTTTTTATTTTTTTGAAAAACGGTACATTTTTATTAGCATATGACCATAAAATGTCCGATTAGAAGTAGCAGTTTATGATGCTTAGCGTTAGCGGTAACTTTTGTTGTACCGGTTGTCCCACATGTCAGCCATCATATAGGGCAAGTTATAACAACAAAAATCTTTCTTTTTTGGTGTTAAAACAAAGTAATCAAGAGATTGGAAAAATCAAAAAATTCTTATTAGCAGAACTTGCTCCTTATGTCTACGTGGAAAAATTTGCTAATAGAAATTATGGAAGGTCGGGGAACATGACCATCTTTTGAACAAATGATGCGATCAGTTTTTAATGTAGACAACGTGCCTCACCGTGTCAATAAATTGCTCCCAATATTTGCTCGAGTCAAAAATTGCTTGCAATATTTGCTGGAATCAATAATTTCTCGCAATATTTGCTGGTGCCAAAAATTGCTCGTAATATTTTCTGGAGTTAAAAATTGCTTGCAATATTTCATCGAATCATACATGTAGATTGCTTCCAATGTAACTTCCATTATTTTATCGAGAGCAAAAATTTCTCGCAATATTTGCTTCAGTAAAAATTTTTTTTCCAGTATTTGCTGTAATGAAATGCTCGCAAGATTTGCTTCAGTGAAAAATTGTTTCCAATATTTGCTGTAATGAAATTGCTCGCAATATTTGCTTCAGTCAAAATTGTTTCCAATATTTGCCGTAATGAAATTGCTCGCAAGATTCGCTTGAGTTAAAAATTGATTCCGATATTTGCTGTAATAAAATTGCTCGCAATATTTGCTTCAGTCAAAAATTGTTTACAATATTTGCTGTAATGGAATTACTCGCAATATTTGCTTCAGTCAAAAATTGTTTCCAATATTTGCCGTAATGAAATTGCTCGCAAGATTCGCTTCAGTTAAAAATTGATTCCGATATTTGCTGTAATAAAATTGCTCGCAATATTTGCTTCAGTCAAAAATTGTTTCCAATATTTGCTGAAATGAAATTGCTCGCAATATTTGCTTCAGTCAAAAATTGTTTCCAATATTTTCTGAAATAAAATTGCTCCCAATATTTGCTTCAGTCAACAATTGTTTACAATATTTGCTTGAAATATTTGTTGGGAGTCAAAAATGGCTTCCAGATTTTACTCGAGTCCAAAAAATTGCTTTTAATATTCTATCGAATCAAAAGATCGCTTTCAATATTCGATTTAGTCAAAAAAAATTGATCCCAATATTTTATCCAGACCAAAAATTGCTTCCACAACTTTCTCGGGTCAACAATTGTTTCCCCAACTTGGTCGAGTCAAAAATTGCTTCCAGTACTTTCTCGGGTCAAAAATTGCTTCCAACATTTGACCAATACAGGTGTTTAGCCCTCGTGTGCATAAATAGGCCAACGTTAAAAATCCACAAGCCAACCAAAACAGGCATTCGCCGTACGGGTCGGGCCGCTCCCCGTACGAGTCACGTGATCTCTCGCGTCGATCAGCATCGCCACCTGTCGGGGGTAAATCTCGCAGCCCCCCCTTTTTTTTTCCCCAACCAAGCCTTTTCATAACCATACCTTTTTTTTTTTTTTTTCCTTTTCTCCCCTTCGTTCGTTATCGGCGGTGGTCGTCATAATCATTTTGAAACTGGTTTTCGAACGGAATGCCGAATGTGGGTGAGCGGGTCTGGGGAGGGGAGGCAGGGGGTGAAACAACATCGAAGAAGTGGAAAATAGTTTAGTAGGCCAAAAAAGAGAAAGAAAAAAAAAAGCGGGTTGCGGCCATTCAACTGTAGATGGCATGAGCGAAGCGGGGGTGCCGCCTCCCCCCTCGAACCCCCCTCCCCACACAGGCATTCCTAGCTGCTTGCATATTCGTTTCAAGGCCAACCGGCGTTGCTATCTCAGCTGCTCGCTCGGCCTGGGTTTGTTGCTAATGGCAACGCTGGGGAGACGAAGCCAATGGACAGATTCAAGGAAATATTTGGGAGGACCCGATTCGAGAAATGGGGAGACCAACGGGGTGGACAGGGGGCGCTGCGCGCGTGGCCTTCATTCGTGCGGGACTTCTGCTCTTTTTTCCGATCCTCATTTTCGCTCTTACCGCTACTTATCATAAATGCGTTTTTTTTTTAAAATATAGGGGAAATTGACGTGTGGTGCCATGTGTCCCCCCCCTCCTCAGAGGGGCCATCCGTAAAATGCCCCGAGTTTTGGGACCGTTGGGCGTCCCTTGTCCGTAGTACCAGAAATAGGCTACCTTGTACGAAATAGCAGACGTATTTCGGATTTTGGAGTACATGCATTGATTTGAAAATACAGTGGAACCTCATCAAGAATTTCTGATAGTACGAACTCGTTTGCAGTCCCGGCCCCGTCCTTGGGTTTGATTCGAGTACATGTACTGTAATGTTAATTTCTTCGTTTAAGACGTATTCCGAATTCGGATATTACGAATTTTCGGCTGAAACGAATGAATTTTAGTAAAATACAACGTTAGCTACTTCTATAGATGATATGAAAAAAGGTAGGCCTACGTTATAACCGGGAATTCCCCGATAAAAGTTGCGGGACCTTCCCATTCAGTTAGCAATGATGAAAAATAAATACGTTATAACGGAGAATTCCCCGATAAGTTTCAGCACCTTCCCATTAATATACAGTACATGTACGTGGTGTAGAATTTCATCCAAACTTCGATTAAACTAGTTCTTATAGTGATTAATTTGTCTCAATTTGTATGACTTTCTGTTACGAACTACGGTTTAAAGAAACCAACGAATTTAAATCTCGTCCCTTGAGATTCGTAATAACGAGATTCGACTGTAAAGTCGATTAAAGATAGCCAAAAATTAGAAATTCCTATAAGTTTGAGTAAATAAACGATGGGTACAAGCTGTTAAAACCCGTATTATATCTCATTCCATGTAAATTTAACGATGTTTGCCCATTTTATAGTGGCCATTGAGAGAGTGCGTATTTTTATTGCATGACTGAAATAGTATATCTTTTATGTCAGTGGTAATAATTTTTATTGATGGCTTAATGCGTGTAATTTTTAAATTAAACTTTTATCATAAGCACATATTTAAGTTTTATAAAAAAAAAACGTATGTTATACCGGGTGTCCCATTTCAAAGGATCCACGGAAACATCTCGGAAAATAAGCATATTCCAAAAAACAAAGTTCTGGACAAAAGTTGTGTGTTTTGAAGTCACAAGCTGGCTCATGTGATAGGTTAATATTTTGAAAAACAAATTTGTTCCAAATAACAATTATCTGCGATATTTTTACCTAGTATGAGACTGTAATAACAAATAGGGGGTTCCATTGAAGACAATTTTGACATTGGCTTAATTTACCTTCAATAGCGCCATCGTTTGTTTAGATGTTTCAATGGATCCTTCAAAATGGGACACCCTGTGTATTGGGTCCGGTATTATCGGTGTGTAAAGTTAACACGCCAATTGATTTAAAAAATCCACTCAAGGTTATCGGTTTTTAAACCAATGAATGCATTCCTTTTTGAACACGTGACTTTAAGACTGCCATTCGTAAAGCTTCAGTCTGAATACCCCAATTATAATTTGCTTTGTCCCCCCCCCCATATTGTAAAAGTTGCATGCGAAAGTCGCACTTTAAAAAAAAATTGATTTCTCTGTGGAAAAAGCAGGAAAAAAATGTCTACTTTTAACGATTGATCTTCAGTTATGTTATACAGTATAATGTAGTTTATACAACGGTATTGGTTTTCCATTTTTTTTTTTTTTTTTTTTTTTTGCAATGGCCGTTTAGCTTTAATGATTACCTTAAACGCTGCAGTTCTTAGCTTTCTAGAGACTAGGGCAATCCAAAGGTAAGAACACGTGGCCAGTCGGCCATCTTTGAACACCAAGTAACTTCTCAGCTTTCCCTGGAGTGACGCTGGACACGCGACCCTAAACATGAACGTCATTTATGCACTGCCCCTTATGACGCACACGTAGTAAATTTAGAGAAAGTTTAACGTTTTTATTCGTTTTATTTCCTTTCAAAAAGGTGAGGGGGGACAAGCCAACGGCTCAATGTTTTTAATTTTTAATGGCATTTGCAGTGCGACGCAAGGCCCTCTTGTCATTTCATGGCAAAAAAAAGTCTATAACCATCCCCTTGTTTTTCCACGTTTATTTACGGATGGCCCATTAATGATTATGTCCACGGGCAACGAGGGGAGATGCTGCAGCAACTGTCTGCTGCTTGACAGTGAAATAGACATGGCGTGGGTACCCACATCCGCCACCGATCGACCCTCCGTCTGGCGGGAAATCTCGTAAGCCGAAAGATGCGCAATTCCAACTGCTTCCGCTTCTGTTCATCGTTGCATTTCTGGAATTCATGCCTGACTCCCATTGGCCAGAATTCTGCAAGCTGTAAGATAAGACTAGTTATAACTCCTATCCAACGGAGGGCTACTTACGGAGCCCGCTGCACGCATGCGCATTTCGGTTTGGGGGGGATGCACTAGAGCGCCTTTACTTTTTCTGTTAGTGAAATTGTGCATAATAGGCGAAAATATTTGAGAAATATTTGAAATGTTCGCCATATAAAAACAGAATATAAAATCCAGTGTTTGCATGTGATTCCTTGCATAATGCAGGATTATGTATTAATGCGAAAATCATGAAATATATATATATACAGTACAAAGATTTAATAGACAGTCAGTTTCGAAGATTATCTATCAAATCAATTAAGTAACAGACGAAGTGGGGCCAAACATGATGCGGACAAAAATCGTCTTCACACATGCATTCAGCAAGTCTGCAGCAGCTTGTGCAGACAGACTTTCTGTTTTTGCTGCACTTTCTGCCCACAGGGAATCGGACAGGATTTTACCATGTTTAGCAGCGCCATCTCTTTTTGTTTTTCAACTTAATGTCCCGGTGTCCTGTCACGGCACCGCGAATCAATTACGTAACCAGGCGGCGCTTCATGGTCAAGCACATTGTGTCCCAACTCAACAATGGTGTCGTGATTCGAGCAAACCAATCTGGCCATGCATTTGAATGCTGCGTGCCAGCCCACTCGTGTGGAAAAAACTGAAAGTAAAGCTCTTAAAGTGCATTGCCACGGCAGCATAGCCTTGAGTCGAGACTAATTTTGGCGCGCATCACAAAAGCGTACTAAAGTGAAACGCAGTTGTAAGCCAACTGGAAATGCCATCACAGGTAAGGCCTAGTTCGCACGCCGCTGTAATTGGTTGGGGAATGCGGACCATCTCGTCAGCCATTTAAGTCTTGTGCATGGAAAAGAAAGAAACCGATTTTTTCGTTGTTTCCCGTGGCGCCTCTGTCGGCCTGGATGCGAAAATGTAGGCCATGTGCTGCGAATCAGTCGCAGTTTAATCGCGGTGATAATCGTCCATTAAGCCTGGTTTCCACCGAGCTGCGACGACCCTGCGTTTCGCGCAAGGCCTTGC
>JAQGAO010004684.1:0-14730 GCA_034697705.1 Ommatoiulus sabulosus
CCTTTCTAACGAAGGACCCACTTGTAAGCCAGTTAACACTTATGTGCGACTCAGGGTATAGTCTAAGACATACAATGGTAAATGACATGTTTTATTATTTAGCGGTGAGATGGCGCCACCATCTGCATGTGCACCGAGTATATAGGCTGATATCAGCGCGAGCAATTTCTCCTCCTAGTACACTTTATTATTGATTTACATTTATACTTATTGGGAAAAAATGTGCTAAAATAATGAATTAAACGAAATATGCCGCGAATAAATTATTTATTATTATTTTTTTAAAGTGAAGCGGTATTTTGTTACATAATTCAGCCTACAGATGGCGCGACAGTCTGTGTCAAGTCAAGGCGCCGGTACATTTCACGAAACCATCGTCCAACAATTTTCAGTACCCAACGAACATTGGTTAGGGTGGACCCTGTATGCAAAAGTGCTGGTAGGTTAGGATAAAATGAGTCCTCCAATTTACTAGTTTAGGTTGGAGAAAGGACACGACAGTCGGTGAATTGTGCGTCGCGTTATTCCAAAAAGTGCGCTCGTAATTTTCTTTTCCAAAAACGAATTAACACGTGCGTGGAAATGCGAAATATGTGAATGAATTTGTCCGTGACCAGACGACGCCAATCCAGCAGTTCTCGCCAGCGGTCGCGAATCCGCGAGATCTGATCTTCATCTTCATCATCGTCATTTACATCAATATGGCCGCTCCTGCATCGTCAACAAAATTTAGCGATAATTACGAACTGAAAGAGGAATTAGGAAAGTAAGTAGAACGATTTTCTTTTTCGATGGATTTGTGAAATGAAGGTATTGGCTATCGCTCGGCTGCATGGAAGTGGGAGAGTGTTATCTGTGTGTCGGGCGCTCGTTTTCATCTGATATCTGCAGAGGAGATACGTTATTTTCGACCTGCTTTTCGCCTCTCTGCCAATGGTGCTAAGGGGCATGGGGAGGGATAATCAACGGAGATACGAGCCACACGCTAGCCCTATTGATCGACATTTTAACTATCAGATTGACCGTTGATTTAATAGCCTACTAACAGAATTTCCCACCCAAATATATTCTCGCATTTCGACTGCACCGTGTTCGCTGTGCGGCATTTCTGAGGTGGGCTTACCTGCATTGATTGGATGCGCATTGTTTTCGGATGCAATCTCTGTACTGGCGCCAAGATGCTCGCTCCTTGCCTCATTTTTCGTTGCTTTCTTAATTGCTCGTGAGACGTTTTGCTCTCTGATACGGATAAAATACTGCCTTCGAACATTTTAAAAATTTGCGTTCGTAATCTGTGCGCTGCTCTGGATGTGTGCCTCCTTGAAAATTAATTGAAAAATTTCGTTGTTCTCCAGGGGTGCATTTTCAATCGTTAGGAGATGTGTACAAAAATCAACCGGATTAGAATTCGCAGCCAAAATTATCAATACCAAAAAATTATCAGCAAGAGGTAAGTTCTTCTATTTATTTCCTTCTTCCTCGTCGAAAAAAAGGAGCGAAGTTCCTAGTTGAGCCGTTATCGCATTGTTTGATCTTGATAAAAGCTACATTTCGTAATAATTATTTATGGGGAAAGTACAGAAAGTGCTGGCTCTGTTAACCATAACTTGGAACGGATAAAGTATAGCTGAAATGTATCAACATTCAAGTTTCAGTTTTAGGAAGAACGAGAATGTGAGAATGATAGGATTTATTAATATACTGTGTTTGAAAATCAATTTTTCAACGAATGTTTAAAAGGGAAGAGGGTGAACATTACTAGTAGCGTGTAAAGTAAATTCTTGTACGTGTGCAAAAATGTAATTAGGAAGAAATGTGAAGGACGAATGAAACATTTCAACATAAAGAACGGGCCTTATTTTTATTATGAAAACGGTAATTAACGAATATACAATGCACCATTTCTTAAAATGTCCCAGTTCGGAAGTTTAATCGATAACCTAAGCCCGATAGCTGGGTGGGAAAACGCCGCATTGTTTTTGATGGATTCCAAAGGGATTTCTAGACGAATGCTGGGTCATTTCCCCCTAATAATCGACCATGGCCATGTTCCTTTACTTCTCTCTTCCACGCTTCCTGCTCCATTCCACTGCGAGAATGTTTCAGCATTCTAATGCCCTGATAAGCCCTAGAACTCTATCCAAACCTAGCTTCTCTTTTAGCATCAGCTTGGTATGGTA
The DNA here is from genome assembly GCA_034697705.1 of Ommatoiulus sabulosus. Classification (NCBI taxonomy): domain Eukaryota; kingdom Metazoa; phylum Arthropoda; class Diplopoda; order Julida; family Julidae; genus Ommatoiulus; species Ommatoiulus sabulosus. Next base: position 2,181 of record JAQGAO010004684.1, read on the forward strand.
AAGCACAAACCCAGCAGTAAAATAAGTTTTTTTTATTAAATGTTCCAATGATGGTTTCACGCGCAAAAGAACGCTATGCGTGTTACTTGCAAAGTTTGTTTTGAAAGCTTGCACTGCAGGAGCTGCGTATTATTGATTTCCTAGACCCATTTAATTTATGGACAGTTTACACTTGTTGGAGGCTTTCTCATTAGCAAGAGCGTTTCGCTTAATACGAGAGCAAAATTACGAATAATAATCGATACACGTGCAAGGACAGAGTCAAGAAATGGTGGGAAATATTAGGGGGTCAAACGTTTCCGCCTCTCCCTAAGGTCATATGTTCTTATCGAAATACATTATCTGTTTAACTCTGTTTGTTAAATATTTTGAATTCAAATTGTATTGCCAGTTTCGTGCGTAAACAACCGGTTAAGCCTGTTTTATCGTTCTCGATTTATTCAAAATTACTACTGTTTTTCAATCTAAAACTCGCCAGATTTTGAGCGAACCCGATGATGTCAGTACAGCCTTCCGTGATATTTCATTACTCATATCTGGGTTACTAAGTTACTATAACGATTGCGTCTATCCCTATTTACTCGAAGTAGATATGATAGTAGTGGGCGTTGTACGCTACTTGAAAGAGTCATAAAAGCAAATACCTCTGGATGAGTAAAAAAAATAAATGGGTAGATCTAAGCAAAGCATTTTGTGCAGTAATTGAGCATCTTTGTATGCGAGGGTAATAAATAATTCGGAAAAGAAAATGTAATCAGTATGTTGCGACTATTATTACACAATAAGTCGTGCTTTTAGAGCGAGGAATGAATGGGAAGTATTAACGTCTCATGAATGCCCTATTGCCAGAATTTTTTCTTGCATTTTACAGAAAAACTGATCAATTCTTTATTTCACAATTTCGTAAAAAATCTTGAAACTCGAAATACACGTACCTAGATTTAGACCATCCAACCTTGAATTGGCTCGTTTAGATGTAATTAGATACTGTACATGTAGCCTACAGTAGTTGATGTCCACCCTTTTAGCCCCATCGTACTCCCATTATTAGATTACAGTATTGCCAAGGTAATAATTGCAAGCTTAATCTGTAAATCACGCATTTGTATAGCAAACTTGACGCCCTTGATGTTTCGATAACGCATTTTGTTGCGCATGCAGGCTTAACGTGTTTTTGTGTACCGAGCACTTGGGACCACGTGACGATGTTGACCACTCTTTTGGCCAAAATACAGGAAAACAACTACTGTATATCTTTTTGACTGGTTTTGGTTATTATGCTCCTAACAACTACAGTTGTAGAATATGCAGTAGGTCAGAGAACACGTTCCCCATAAACATTTTTTCACGTTTCTATATTAGTTTTTTTATAACAAATCAGCTCATATGAGAATAATAAAAGGCACGCAAATATATTTTAACTTGTTAATGACACACAGTGCTGTTGCCAAATGGTGCCCGCATTGGATAGGTTTTTTACATACACGGGGAATATATCTTACACTTATAGTGAGATTTAAAAGTTACGCTCGTAGGTAGTGCATCCAATTGAAAAGTGATCATTTAGCGTCAATGTAAGTCCATCACTTATGGCCTGCTTTTGGTAGCCTATATGTTCACTCGATGGAAAAGCTGCATGGCTAAGGCCAACCCGCACGACATGTGCTCGATAAACGTTTTCAAATATTCACGTCGATGTCTTCCCGTGCCTATTTAGAGCGTATATTGATTGGCACGGAGACTTGACCGAGTTTCGGATCATCATGTATTAAAAGCATGCGTGCTGCGTGGATCACTTTCACCTTCGTGTTTAAGATACGCGTGCGAGTCCATCATCGACCCAAGTGGGCCATCGATAATCACAGTCAGGTCAAGTTTGACAGGCTATAAAGATGAGCCTGGTTGCCATTAATAATTTCAGATTAATGACGGTAGTAAGGCAGTTGTACGATGTTTTAATTTTCTAAAATTCTTGGTTGTAACGTCGTTGATTGATCAGTGTCATTGCTATCACATTGCTGTTGCTCGTCGCGGATTTTGGTTCACTCACGTGCTTGAACCTGTTGAATCGACCATTTGCGCTCGCATTTCCGTTATTCTTCAAATTTTCGATTTGGATTCAAAATATGATATTTAGCTGTGAGCTAAACCGTGGTTCCAGGAAAGGTACCATAGCTATTGCCAAGAGTCATTTTAGAGATACTGTACATGTACACGTACAATGTAATTTATATTCATTATGCCTTTCTTAAAAGTTACTCCCGGTATAGCGATACCAATTCCTAATTTGGTCATCTAATGTACGTGTATACTTTTCCACAAGGTCTTTGGGAAATATTTATGACACCTGTAAACCAGTCATCTGCATTCTTAAAATTTTCTCGTTAAAAAACCCTGAAGATTGCGATTTGCTTTTAAAATCTACAATCTACAGTATGGTAAAATAGGGTCGCACTTAATGCTTTGAAATAATGGTTATCCCTACGGTATCTAAATTTAGAACTAATGTCATCGGTAATTATGGTTGCGTCAATATCCACTTCATCGGCAATTTTACGCAATTACCTTCTGTATTTAAATTGTTTATGGATTTATCATTAGTGATAGCGCCTCAGACACGTTTAAATCTATTTCTGAACGCGCACACGCGAAATAAAACCTCAGTGCAGAAATTTGGCAAGAAGGATATAATTGTACATGTTTTTTATGATAAATCCCACATATTCCCCACCTACAGTCAGTACGTGTTAGACACAGACTGTCCCGGAATGAATAAAATAGAGCTTAGTCACATTTAGAAGGTTTGAAATTTTTTGGAAACGCTCCAACAAGTGGTTTAAGACCACGCTTTTCTGGCGTCCGTGGACGAAATACAGTAAATATTTCGTTATAAAAATTTAAACATGTTTGTTTACAAGTAGCTATCGATCTGTCTATCGTTTTAAACCTAATGGCTAAACTATAGTAACTAATTTTTTTTAAAAAATTTGGTTACATTTATTCAGTTTATAAACTATTGTTTATACAGACGGCAATTGCAAACCCTTTCAATGTGATTTTGGAGTTGATCCAAATTGAAACATTTACCAGACCTACATTGGTATTTACGGTTGTTATTTTTTGCTCTCTAGGCCTAGAACAATGAACCTATATAGCACACTCCTAAATACTTTCTATTTTTATAATTACGAATGCTGGTTACTTAGCTATTTAAGTATACTGTAATAACCACTTTACCCCGAAGTGTGTACCCATTGCGCTCCTATTGACGCGTCATGGAACTGCATATAGCCACCCAAACGTGGCGCCATCTACAATGTATTGGCGCTTCTCGAATAGGACCATCTACACTCTCTACAGTATGACTATGTTTAGGACCGAGTTCTCTCATTCGTGCCTTATTCAACTGAACTCGGATTTAACCATAGCCGCTGCTACCGGGGATCCTCATAAGCCATTAATTGCCGAACAACCCAAAAATTGCTATCAATGATGCACAGATCATAAAGACTAATCGATAAATTGCGAACGATGGCCATGTAAGGTTTTAGAACCACTTTTCAACGCACATATATCTCATGAATAGCCCGTATAATGCACATTTGTTCACGAAGCATTGACCTGGAATGACATAAATTTGATGCGTGCTTTCTAGATCTGTATTAGGGCCTATACGAAATCCTTTCATGGGGGAATGAATGCGACGGCCATCTTTGCTATCGATGTAGTTTCGGTTAATATTCATCCAGAATGATTGGACTGTTTCTATACTGATTACTATTCATACGGAAGACCAAAATGCCATGGCTGAAATGGTGCTTGTAAGATGCCATGCATGATTATTGTAATTTTTCAGTCAATATTGTTTCTAAAATGATTAAATAGCTTTCGACTAATGTATTTGATCATGGAATGTATATCCGAATGGATGGAGAGAGCTGATTTCAGTTACATGTCGTCAACGAGCGACAAAAGGTTTCAAAAAACGAGCGTTTTTGAAAAACTTATTCATCTAAAAGCGATTCAAAATCAGAAGATGGTATATACTCACTTATTGACTCGGGTCTAATTTTCACGTTTAATATTACTTACATGTATTGAAATGCAATCGGAACCAAAAGTAAGTTACAGTAGTAACAAAACCGCTTATGGCTGCATTTTTCTTGATTTATTGCTTTCGCAATTAAATAGGATTAGAAATCTTACAAACGTATTAAATTACTTTCCAAAATTGACCCAAAATAATATCAGATATTTTGGAGAAATTTAGCATACAGTTATGCTACATCATGTTTGTAACAAATTAATGACATTTTACGATTTAGTGAAACTAATCTATTTTAGTAGGATATCTATGTTAACGCAGGGATAAAACAGGCTCGTTGCAGTGGAATTACTCATAATAGGAAAACAGTTTAAGCCCTGTTTATCTAAATTTAGTTGCCAGGCTAGGAATTTCATTTTTCACGAATTCTTTTTGTGGATAGCTTTGAGCTAAACGAAGCACCTCGACTTGTCCAGAAGTACAGATGTGAGAGTGTTTTCGTGTAAAAGTGCAATGTCATATATATACTTGTACTGTACATGTATAATCAATTATGCACAACAGGGCTTGCCATAACAAAATGTCGCCAGCAGATGAATGTTGGAATGCAATGGGAAACATTCTTGTATTTAAAAGCGCAAAATCTGAAACAAAAAGTTAAGATGCAATGTGACATGTGTCCAATTGCTGATTTTAGTCGCTTGAATGTATGTAGTGATCTAGAAGTAACGAATTTTGGATTTCAATGGTAGCTAGCTCACATGAGCAACCAAATATCTATGAGATTTTGATTGCCTGCATTTTGTTTGCCCTATATAGTGAATTTGTTGTTGTTGTAATTGATGAATCTATTAAATTTGCTTCATATCGTAAGCATTCCTATGCGTCGATGTTTTCTTATACACAACAAATGCAACGTATAAACACGTGACGCGTACTTCGTGTAAATATTATTCTAAATTAGCCAGGGCTCATAGAGATCGAGAGAGGCATTTTGCAATTCGCTGGAGGGATTTGTTCGAGTTCATGGTGACCTGGCAAGAAAATGAATCTGAAGATGTGCTTTCTCATGCGTGGTTACCGAATCTAGAAAATATTTTCGAGTAAAGCCTATGGCTATGCGTCGTATAGCAAGTAATACAGCGTGCTATAGAGGAACTAATGCGTTTGTTTTACTACAATATACATGTACATGAACATGCACTTCTACGGTGTATGTGGTATATATATGTCGGGAACGAAAATATTCTGATCCATATAATAATAGTTGGGAGGGTACAATAGATAGGAAATCTTATGGATCGGCCATATGACTTAAGAATAGTGGCGACATGGATGAACTTTCAGTAGAAAATTAAATGCAAATATGTTGTTAAAATTGAGTAGCGCAAATAGAGCTAGGTAATCAATATTATACTGGAGACAGGAAAAAAATGATCTGCTGATCATGACCTTCAAAATTCAAATTATAATTTATTGGCCATATATATAGGTATACAGTATTTTACTCAAATGTCTCGTCCTTACTCATCTTTTAAAATTCTCCCCTAAGGTTATATTCTAGGGTGAGGTTGTCGTTTTTCTAAGTGACACTTTCGAAAAATCTGGGGTTCTATTCAAAGGAAGGGGTTCTTTTCCAGGTTGGGATTTAATCGAGGAAATACGGTGGTAATCGTGCGTACTTCTCGGTGCGTCCTGATGCACTCATCCGCGCATGCAGACTGAGATTGAACTTTTGGCATTTAAAAAGAGTAAAACATTGGCAATCTTATTACCTTGTACACCGTGTAGTTCGGAAGGTGCATTATGCCGACAAAACGGTAATCCAACAATGGACCTTAATGTATAATGACAGCAGACTCCGTTTATTTAATGGACGCTTGTTACATTCCATTAGCGTTCTAAGACATTAAAAATGGACAGTATATAGAATTTCTAAGTGAAACAAGAGTATTATTTTCAGAAATTAAAAGCTTAAATATTTTTTAAATTACGCTGTTTTTTTGTTTTTTTTTAATTGCTGTGCTGTACTCTCAGAAGTACATGTAATACAGATATGAGGGTCGTTCATTATCAGAAGCAGTCCATACAAAAATGCGATAACTATAAACTCAAAATGGCCAAAACGGGGATCTTAAACTCTCAAGTTAATCACTAAATGCTATTCCTGATGTACACTCCTATGGTGGAAGTTAAAAATGTGCAATTACAGAGAGAGCGATAAACGTGGACGTACATCATTTTTACTCACAAACCCATTACATGTACGGTATACATGTATTTTAGTATGGAATATATACAGTAGGTATGGGTGTGTGTTATCAATTCCTTGACAAAATATGACGTTATGTCATATATAAGAACACTCGTTCTATAGGGACCTTTCGAATAAACTAAACTTGTACGTTGGATGCGGAATCAATGAAAATTGTTACGTTGAAGGTTGAAATAGCTATAATAGCATGTCCGGGTGCATATTAATGTGAAGTGTTTATTATCATTATTTTTATTTGAATTAAAACAAAGTGTGGCAACAGCACTGCAACAACGCTATGCGCGGTGATTGATATTCCACTTTACGCGAAACTTTGCCAATACATGTATATAAAATAGCGCAGTCAATCACTTATGAACTCTGAAACTGAATTTATTCATGCGCCGTATCAATCGAAGGGCATTCATTCGCAGGAAGCCCCGAATTCATTGTTACGACAATGATATTTTTTGAATGACACGAATATATGCAAGTAGAGCTCCATATCGGATAAAAGCCTATATTGACTTTCTGGTGTTATTCGTCACTGAATCAGCACACTATATTTGTCATAATGGATGAAATATTATTTCATTCGAATGATTTTCAATCTGAGCCTGCGCACGTTTTCCTATTAAGTTTGTAGGCTTTATACCAGAGGTATAACGCAATCGGCGTATCACCCGTGGCCATTGCACGTATGGCATCGCGGATAAAGACTTTCTTTGGGCTTTTACTCCGTATTTAATTTGTAATATCTCGCCCTATTTCCATTCGAAGTTGTACAAATTGAAACCGAATTAAGCTTTCACGAATATATATATAGAGCAAACACTGAAACAGCGCTCATTGGCTCATTAAAATGAATGACGTCGTTTATGGAAAACCCAGAGTGTTGCTGTCACATGACATATTGCGAAGAGCTGTAAAAAATAATTTTTATTGAGGGAGCTCTGTAGAATACGCGGAATTCAACAGGTGGCAATTGATTCTTCTACATCAGCAACGACACGAGCTTTCGTCCTGTATATATACATGTGCTTTAAGACCTTGCACCTCGTCTATAGGTACAAGTACGAAGTATACAACGTATACTTCGCGTTATATGCATGTATGCACTGACTTTTATTTATTTCTAAAAACGAATTATTCACGGCAATTCGGGTATGCTTGAAAGCATTTGGTGAAAAACAGAACTTATGAAAGTCAAGATTGATTTCCTTTGGTTTTAAGCTGAAAAATATTCACCCGCGTGGCTTACAGTAGATACTTATTTTCTGTTTTCTCCTGCCTGTAATACTCTCGTCTTAAAACACTTTAATGTCTTTGGAAACCTTTTTTTTTGTGCTTTACGAAGCTGATGCATGTTGGCGCATGCCTAATGTGCGCACGCCAGCTTGACTTTCACTTTTCTTGCTAGGCATCGCATGTGTACAGCTAAGCTCCTACTTCAGACGACATTGAATGTCGAGATTTGTTTGCAAATGAGATTTGGTCTATGCAAAAGTCCAAAATCAATAAGTTCTTTTTTGCATTGTTGCATAAAAAATATTTACTCGACAGTGTTGCTTGATAAAGGACAGTGTGTGTGCGCAACATTCCGGAATCCATTGGTACATGTACTGTATGTAGTGCTTTTTGGGAATCTGCTCGACACGCAATCATGCTTGGACAACTATCAGCCAGTTAAATGGGGATTTGCATTCACTCTATCGGTATAGCATATACTGTATTTCCTATATGACTTTATTCGGCATAACTAACTGGATTGGAAGTTCCATACTCCTCAGCAATGCATTTCATTGATCTTACTGTCAACCTGTCTTCAGACCCGATGTTTGCTAAAGTACCATTCCTGTTGTGTCCCTCGGGGGTTTTGGATGGGTCGTGTCTGTCTATCTCGACTGATTTCCCAAAGGCCCAGTCCACCATCTGGACATACAAAATCAAAATAAAGAAAAAGGCGTGATTCTCCTCTCTTGGTATCTATGTGTCATTTTTATTTGATTTCTAGTAAACACTTATTAATTATGGTAGCACAGCAGGTTATGCAATCGACCATATCGGGTTAACCGAACATAGTTTGAAGGCTAGAAGTGGCAGATTTGTTGGGCAAATATATTCCGATCATATACAGTACACGTAGATGACATTGTTCATCATTGTTGTCGTTAGTAATCGAAAAATCATTTCAGATTACTACACATCAAACGTGTAACCATATGGATACCGTAGCCCGTATCATATATGGTTAGTATTTGAAAAGTTCACGTGCTTTTAATCCTCGAAGCAACCGGCAGAGTTCGTTCGATTTCACTGCAGGGTTGCTACCGACAGGGAAAATCAGGGAAAATCAGGGAAACGGCCAGTTGTCAGGGAAAGTCAGGGAAAATCACTGATTTTAGTGATTTTGTCAGGGAAAATGGCAAATTTCAGCGATTTGTCAGGGAAATTGATAGTGAGGCGGCAGATCAAAGATGGAGGGCACTACTTCCTCAGTTCTTTAAAGCTACACGGGTTGCCCTAGATTTTTGCACGTTTGCTACATTCCAGCAAGTTCGACCTTGTCAACTAATTACATGCCCTTTCTGGGTCATGAGCAAGGATCCCGTTATCAAAGGGCGGCTAGGAATAGGGCACAAAGAGGCGAAATTGTTCTTGAGGCTTGTGGCCTGAAGGAAAATTCATGCATACGCTAAAAATAGAATTACTGACTTTTCCGACTCCATGTCGGCATATTTGAAGTACAAATTAACTGTTTTTTGGCTTGATTGTCCTAAAAGACAAATTGAAAATAACAGGAACTGTGCTGACTCACTGAAATCTGAGGCTTGGTTGGTCACTAACCAATAGTCCAGTATCATTCAAGACGTTAGTTCCAGTCAGTGCTGTTATTTTTATTCTCAGTGCCATCAGTCCAGTGCTATTTCGAAAGAAAAAGGTAAGATTTAAAAGTTCCATATTTTTTCCCGAGCTACTCAGTATATAATTTAAAATTCGCCACGTTTTCCCAAGTATAAACATTATCATAATACGTTACAATTGTCCACCTTTTCCTGAACATTGTGCCAACCATGTTTATCTTACTGTAACAATTCGTATAAAATAAGATTTTTAAAAAGCGGCCCTTCGTATGCATGCTTTAATCACGTTAAATTATTTACATACAAATTATAATGAACTTAGTATTTACCATCAATGTATTTTACTAGAAACGGCGCCACTTTTTTGGAACCTCATACAGGCGCGCGTTTTAATTTTTCCAATTTCATTGTGTCAATTAGTAAATGTTTAATGTATAAGCATGCTTGGCACATTAAGACTTTTGTTTGGTCTATCATGTCGTTCCATGTTCATTCCAAAATTAACGCGTTTTCTGTCGTAATTTGCCGAAAAGGTGGTGTGAAGACATTTTTGGTTGGCAACATTTTTAGTCAAATGCCGACTGCTTCACCAATGTTTTCATAGACAATCGACGAAATTGACTATATTTTAATTTTTGTGTGTATATTTCAGTATTTTTGAATCATGGAGTCATCGAAAAATCATTTTATATCATGCAAGCAAGTACGGGCATCATATTTCAGAAATACTTAAAAAGGTCGCCATTTCAATAACATTAAAATGGAATATTAAATCCAGTGTTTATTGTTTCTGATCTCACATAATGCAAAAATACTGAAATATACAGGGTGGTCCAGTTATCATGATTCATTGAATATCTTTTAAAATAAACAGTTAATCGTAAAAATTATTATAATAAAAATAATAATACAGTATCAACTTGCCTTTTAATTTACGTGAAAAGGCAAGGGTCCCCCTATAGGGATCCGGGGGGTCCTTTCGGAATTTTCAATAGGACCCCCCATACGACGATTCTCTATTTTTAAGTGGGCCATACCCGGTATAAATACAGTAAAACATGGAAAAAAGACCACCTTTGAATGGTTTATCCATAAAAATTGCACATTCTTGTCAGGGAAATGGCAAATTTTTGTCAGGGAAAATCAGGGAAAATCAGGGAAATTGGATGTCTAATTTTGGTAGCAACCCTGTTCTGAAAACTTTAGATTTTGTTAAATTCGGCTCGAAACGATTCAGGAAAATTTCCGTTTCGTAAAATTTGAGCTGGAAACGATTCAGGAAAATTTCCGTTTCGTAAAATTTGAGCTCGAAATGATTCAGGAAAATTTCCGTTTCGTAAAATTTGAGCTGGAAACGATTTAGGAAAATTTCCGTTTCGTAAAATTTGAGCTGCAAACGATTCAGGATAATTTCCGTTTCGTAAAATTTGACCTCGAAATGATTCGAGGATAATTTCCGTTTCGTAAAATTTGACCTCGAAATGATTCGAGGAAAATTTCCGTTTCGTAAAATTTGAGCTCATAATGATTCTGAAAAACTTTCCATTTTGTTAAATTCGGCTCGAAACGATTCAGGAAAATTTCCGTTTCGTAAAATTTGAGCTCGAAATGATTCTGAAAACTTTCGATTTGGTTAAATTCGGCTGGAAACGATTCAAGAAAATTTCCGTTTCGTAAAATTTGAGCTCAAAATAAATTCAGGAAAATTTTGTTTTTATAAAATTTGTACTCAGAATTTGATTTGGAACATTTTTGGGTTTTGTTAAATTCGGCTCGAAATGATTTGAAAAAATTTCTGTTTCATAAAATTTGTACTCGAAATGCTCGGGGAAATTGTGATTTTGTTAAATTTGGTTCGGAATTCTTCGGAAGAATTTTAATTTCAGTTCCTAGCTATTCAGAAAACTTTTGCTTTCGTACAAATTTGGCTCGAAACAATTCGGAATCCTTTACGATTTCGCGAAATTCGACTCGAAACGACGTAGGGAAAAAATGTGGGTAATGTTTTTGGGCAATTCGCTAACTCGAATCAATTGTCCGTATTCCAGGACGCCACGTCCGAAGTGGAAGTTTGGGACAAGGACGTCTCCTATTACAAGGTTTTAGATGAAAACGGTAAGATTCTTTGAAGATGCCTGGGCGTTCCTCGTCCCCATGTCCGCGCGTCTGATCGGTCGCTTGATCACTAACATTCGGCTACATTTTTGGCAGTTTTTCACGTATTTTTTTTTTCCAGGTGGGCATGCCGGTTCCTTCTACTTGGATCCGTACTTCAGGCCCAGGAAGCTGCTGACCACGGCCACTTTGGAATGCGGAATAAGTACGTACCCCTTGATGGCCGCCAGTTTTGGTTTAATGAGCTCGCCGAAATGTCAGAGGACACATTTTCGCGTGTCATCTTAAAATCCCTCCAGTCATGATCGAGTACTGAACACGAGTAGTCTCTTACGGACTTTTGATCCTGACTGCGCACTTATCGATCCCCATTATGGATCACATTTCGACCAATAATGATCACTTACTGATCCCAATTTTTTGGCGCTTAACGACTTTTGATCGTGACTGGGCGCTTATCGGCCCCTATTACGGATCACGTTTTGATCAATAATGATCACATACTGATCCCAATTTCTCTTACGGACTTTTGATCGTGATTGGACGCTTATCGGATAAGAACGGATGAATTATCGGAGCGGTACAGATCAAATTTTGATCAATAATGATCACTTACTGACCCCAATTTGTTTTTCTCTTATGTACTTTTGATCGTGTTGGGTGCTTATCGCTCCACTTACGGATAACATTTTGATCAATAACGATCTTTTTTGGTTCGTTTTCAGATCGATGCGACTCTCTGGGCGTGAAACCGTTAGCGTTTCTCATCTTCAGTCTGCAACCGCCGATCCACGGTGTTCCGTCGTTGCTGTCGTTGTCCGACGTAGTCTCGCTCTTCGAGAAGGTCAGTACCACACCTTAGTTTTTTGGAAGGATGACGCCCATTTTAATGGAACGAGAGCATTGTCGCTTAATCGAGATCCGCGCGTTGTTTAATGGTCATGGACTGATCGTTTTACGTTGATCAAGAAGTGAGTGTGCCGTCGGTAAGCACTCCTGATCAGTGAAGACGTGGAAATGTCACTCGAGAATGCTGCCATCGAGTGATCGACCTTGATCAGAATTGCGTCATTTAGTTACCGATCTTGATCAAAACAGGATTGCGATCGGAATTTGTTCAGCGAGTGACCGATTGAGAACGAAATGCCGGGAAGTGACGCCGATCGTAATGCAATCGATCAACGACCGCCGATGGTCGGGATGTCGAAAAGCCCTGATCTTTAATGATCATTTTTTTGGCGTTTCAGTTCGGCAGCACCATGCAGCACATCT
>JAQGAO010004685.1:0-14729 GCA_034697705.1 Ommatoiulus sabulosus
CAGAAAACGTGGGAAATTGGGTAAATTCGTACATGGAAAACGTGGGAAATTTTGCTAATTTGTACTCGGAAAACGTGTACAAATTTGAAAATTAATACTTGGAAAATGGGCCCTGAGTCGCCATGACTGCGTTGAAGTTCCCTGACTTTTTCAGGTTTTCCAGGTCTGGGGAACCCTGTATACTGTAGTTTTGCAGTATTCTCCGTTATTCCCAAAATACAATTGAACCAAAAAAGAGGTCCGTCACGTGTTCTTCGAAATCGGAGCAATGCTACAAATGTTTTCCCATGCATTCCCTAGAATCACTACGAAAAAACCCAGTTTTTCAAGTTTGGTCTACGTTACATAATATGCATTTAACGAATTTCTCCACTAAATTTTCTGAAACGCATCGATGCCCTCTAGTGTTCGCAGGCTACACTTTTTGATTCATCGTCCGTGCAACATTGGCAGAGCAACTTCGGTGAACCGTCCCAAAAGCATTGATCCCTTAAATTGGTGTCTACGCCTAGATAACAAATGAGCATGGGCGGGGCTAGACTTCTGGCCAAATTCTGCTACAATGCGATGGCAATGATGTTTGTGTATGTATACTGTTCTGGTGAATTGTACGTAACCCAGTTAGCTTATTGTGCGGATGAGTTGGAAGAGGTTTATCCGTGTTTTTAGGACGGTGCTAAATATAATTCCCGCATCTGTCGTCTGGCAATTTGTTGTTTGGCAATAATTAATGTAGGCCGGTAATGCCATTAATGGAAGATTAACTGTTCGTGCAGTTGCATTTTTGGTGCTGCAGCTGAGGGAAGGTTGTTTTTGTTGTCTTTAGAGTTTTTCAATTTTTCTTGGCTGCATTTTGAGCTGTGAACAGAAATGCCACCAAATTTATGTGCAACAATGTTGAATATATTTTAACCCCTGCAGCTGCAGTTCTGCAGTTCGTCTTTAATTTTGATCAGTTTTCAATGGGAATTTTTCGAAGACAGTGTTAGGGTGGGAGCACATTGAGACTTTTAAATTGAGAAATTTACTTACCGACCACTGGCGCCACCCAGCGGTAAGTAAATTTATTAATTTAAAAGTCTCAATGTGCTCCCACCCATAGTTTAAAATTAAGTATTTTCCATAATTTATCTGCCTTTATACGCTGTAGATAACGACAATACATGTAACTATCATATGTGAATTTTACGAGCATTTAAGTAAAATTTGAAGAAAAAAAATCTATTAAATTTAAAAAGCGCCATTTAAGGTGCAGGTAAAAATCAGGTAAAACATCAGGTAAAAATGAAGTTTTTCATGAATTTAAATTTGACGTTTCGGAAATGGACAAATGTAAAATTGATACAGTGTTTAAAGACGTTGAAATGTAGAAAAACATTTGTACTAATTAGATTGGAATTTATGAGATCAAATTAAACATTGTCTTTTTAAAATAGCCTGGAAATCAATTGCGGAATTCATTAAAAATTATGCATAAAATGTTGACATGCTGTTTATGCTTATTGGTAATTTTAGTCACATTCCATAATAACTTATGAAATATGGCGGTTTTTTTTCAGCAAACTTTAACTCCAAATCGACATGATGCAATGACATGATCACTTTTGGGGAAAAATGTGGCCAGTATACAGTACGGTACTTGCATTTGAGTAATTTTTACGAAAATGTCACATGTCATACATATTTGAAACATGATGCACTTTCGAATGTGTATAGATACTGTAGGCCTACCTCATTTGAAAATGTCCCTAGTCGACACAGTATGTCTACAAACCCCGTTTCTTGTCTTTTCTAGAAAGTGGTTATTTGGAAATCAAAAGATATACGGTTTCATTTCCAAGGCATACGAGTTTAATGGGCGAATCTCACCTACTAATCTGTGATCGAAAAGTGACATTGGTTTCTCAATTTTCGTTGGATGAAGGGCAATAAAAATAAGGTAAGATCATTCATTCTGTATTTATCGGTGCACAGAATAATCATGTAACAGTACTGTCAGTACATGTATATACGGTATATTACTCTCAATTACTTACTTACATTAAAAAACTGCCAAGATTTTATGATAAATTCACTTTTCTTAGTTAAAAAATGTAAGCACCAGTGGTGCTTTAGGCTAGATTTTTTGAATTCGGAGAGGACATCAAATAAGATAATCGAAATCATATTTATTTTAAAACACATTTAGTTAGATAAATGTAGAACTTGATTATTTCTTTCAATATGTCAAGAAATTCACAAAAAATATAGTAGATCACCATTTTTACATGCCTTGAATTACGCTAATTTTGAATTTGGTACATGGCCCAATTATAATTTGTCCATAGAAGACAGTTTAATTGTATTGATTTCTCATTTTTTTGTTGAAAAACCACATCTTCCAAATTTATTGTTTAACGATTATGCTACATCACTATATCCTGCATATATTGATCTGCTGTGCTAAACATATATGTGTTGTATTTTATATACAACATCATGCTGAACGTATTAATATTTTAATTTCATACATTAATAACATTGACATTGATCATTAAGTACATATTATTGACATTTTTAATTAGGATGTTTTGACACTTGTCTTATCACCATTAGGATGTTGTTATCTATAATGTACGCAGAATGAACCAAACGACCCTCATTGACCCCATTTAATTTGCCGAAAAACAGGAAATACACTTTTGAACATTGACATTGCAGCTAAGAAGGAATTTTCCATTTTCATAGATGGCAGGACCATCTAAATTTTCTACTATAGATGGCAGCACCATCTAAAATTTATACTATAAAAACAGACAAAATTTAAGACAAACCAGAGAGTAGGAGCTAGTTAGTCTTCTCTACAACATCGAAAATATTATGGTGGCAACGCCATTTTTCGAAGTTAAGAGAAGATACTCAGAAATTCCAAACACGGCCAATGCTATGGTAGAAATGCCATTTGTTCTGTGCTTTGGATTTTTCTGCTAGAAAAACTTAGATTTCAGAACACATTTATTTCCTTCCAAGCATACATGCTGTGGCAGAAATACCACTGTATGCTGGGTTTGAACTAGTGTGATTTTAAGGTTTATTAGCTTTGTATGTTGAACTCAACTGCCACTAGAAATTATACTTTAGGAATAATTGACCATGATTTTTCCTTAGCATGAAATTTTAGTGTTTTCAAATTTAGGTGTTAGATAACCAAAGTTGTAGGGCTGGAACATTGGAACTTGTATTACAAATGTATGTGTTTTGTTTACTAACTTTTTCCCAAGTGCTTTAAATAATATGTAGTGTAGCTAACCAAATGCTTTTTTCAATATTAAACTTTTGTTGTTATTATTTTACAAAAACCGACTGATTCTTTTACAAGCCTTCATTGGCTTTAAAGGAACCTATTCAAAGAGTATTTCGGGAATAAATTAAATTGTTCCTGCAAATAACATATGTAAGACATTCTTTAACTACTAGAGCTTGTTTAAACATAATGCTTAATCTCAGTTCAATTGATATCAGATGATTTTAAATGCTACAGGATACTACTGGGCCTGACAAAATGTTTGCAGTAGTCGAGTTTGCAAATAACGAACTGGAAGCAGTTCGACAAGGCTTGGTCGAAATCTAAGGTTGTTCGTGTATTTGTGGAAACAAGTGCGTATATTACAATGCAAACATACCATATATTTCTTAACAAATAAAATGTTATTGTCTTTGCGATACAATGCATATGTAATAGATATTCTGATGAGTCATTTAAAATACATTTATATTGGTTTTAGATACCTATGCTGCAGCTCAGCATAAATGTAACCTAGCCGAAAACATATCAGATGTGAACACTGATGCAGATGACAAGGAACACCTTGATGGTGCTATTTTTAACAGTTAACAGTTCAATTTTTAATCATACCTACGTATATTCTTTAGAAAAAAACGGGACAAATGCTGTGAATGACATACTGCCATTGCCACCAGATTTTTCCTTAGCATGAAATTTAATGTTTTCAAATTTAGGTGTTAGATAACCAAAGTTGTAGGGCTTCAGTGGCTATCAGTATGGTTGGTCCATCGGCATTTAGCATTGATCAAACCAATGCAGGTGCAAGAAAGCAATTGACATTGCCAAAATCTTGTGGATTGTTAAGCTTAGGCGAAGGTGCATTTAAATAGTCAAATAACTTCAACAAGATTGTTAATGGTAAATGGGAAATCATTACTAAGCATTTGTACATTGTATTTTCAGCTGCGACTTCTATCGTGGAATGGGAGCGAAACATTCCAGAAGTTAATGGCGCCAACTTGGATAAATTTAATTTTTCTTAAATTGATATGTCAAGCAGCGTAGCTACAGGTAGATTTTTTTAAAGTGTGCACTAATAATTGAATTAACTGCTATAGTTTTAGTTTTAAACTGGTAATATGAATTAATGAATCTATTTGTTTGCTTTTTAAGAACATGACACAAATAAGTGGTCCTCTGTTACCTCACCAATCTTTGTTGGGATGACAAGATCATTGAGTACAACGTCATCTGCAAGCTTAGCAACACTTCCATCAGGTAATGTTACAGCTGCAATACAAACCTGGCAATATATCTTTGCATGTGTTAATTAATGATGTGTCACACTTAATTTGAATAATAGGTCAACAGTGTTTTTGTTACTTTTATAGATTTTAGCACATCTGCATCATCGAGCACTCCAATTGAAAGGAGAGGCGGACAACAACGAGAGATGCATGAAGCCCTGATTACAGCACCCATTTTTGGTACATCAACAGGCATGAATTGTGGTAGGGACATTTAAAACATTTAGGTGAATTGTGTGACTAGAAATAGATGATATGTAAATTGTCATATACAAGTTTATGGTCCTCCTTTAGTGAAATGAATTGCCAAAAATCTAAATGTTTATGTAAATGTTTATCCGGTTAACATTGTTCGGGAAATGACATGCTTCAATGATTTCCCTGACAAGCTTGTCTTAAAAGTCTCCCACATCCCAAATATGACTTACATTAATTGCTGTAAACAGCATTGTGTGAAATGACATTTATAAAAATGCAAGTGTTATTATTCTAATATGGATTTATTTCATGGGAGAGACACAGAAATTATAATGCAATAATGCTCCGATTTCAAATAAAAACATGTAATGTTTTTCACTTTTATGCAGATGTTACCCACACGTACGTAATTTAGTGGTGTTCTAGTTCACCTACACAAAGGTAGTACAAATGTTGGGATTTTAAAGGGGGTTATGCTAGCGAAAAGATTCTCGGAGATGTTTTGGATTGCTGTTTCTAGAAATCCCTTTTAATCTGAAAATTCATGCAGATTAACTTACAAACTAAATGTTGGCAGGTTACAATACCAATTTTAATGATGCAGGAATATATGAAGATACATGGATACGATCAATACATTGAAATCAAATAAGGCATGCACACTTATGGGCCTCAACCAGAATAATCCTATTTCTAACTATCTAAACATGAAAATACATCAAATCCTATCTAACAGTCAAAACTCAAAACAATCCTATCTCAAATCAAAAGTGAAGTTGTTCTCACTACTGTGGAATTTCTAAGTCCACTAGCAGAATTCATTCCTTTGTTCTGGTTGGAGAGCCGGCATGGAGTCACCTGTCTTCTAGCTTGGTCTCCTTTTATGCGATTTCCCTTTTCAGCTTATTTCCTGCACCTGCAGTTTGTGCACACCCACTGCTGCCATAAATCACCAGGTTTAGTGGGTGGAGATCCCTTATTTCCTTAGTTCATTTTATTCCAAGATCTCACGCTGTTAGGTCTCCATTTAGTTACCTGTCGGTTCTCTAATGTTTTCTTTATCTTGTCCAGTTATTTTAGGCGTTTAACGGGTTTTGGCTTTTTTATAATCTTTGAATTTATGCGCTGTCAAGGTTGGGAGATGCTAGTTGCCCATCCCCTCAGTATATGGCGCTAGTGTCTCTTAATAACACTACATAGACAGTCTGGCCATCCTCATGGTGGTGTCCGATTGCTTTCTGATGCGTTCATTATTGTTTATTGCTTTTAATCAGCCCAATTGGATTAGTTTTGGTTTCACGATATTGTTTCACATGACTTAATAGTTCGTAAAAACTAATTTCCTCAAAATGGCTGCCATTTCTAATTCTGATTTTGCTATCGTCCACTTCGCAAAATGTGTCCACCAAATCACGACATTCAAGACGTGCAAGAAGTGGAAGGTGTTTTTATTATACTGCCTGATAAAGAGGAGGAGGAAGAAAAAGAAGGACCTCCCGAGCTTGAGGACATCATCTGGGATCCACTCCCTGAGGCACCTGAAGAAGAGGAGCTCCCAGACCCTGGGGAGTGTGTAGTTACATATGTACTGGGGCTCTCCCTGTACATATGGAACAAATTGGTACCCACGGTCGTGTTGGCCGTGCATGGAGAGGGCGCAGCCCCCTCAGAAGAGCTTTTCATCGAATATGTTCTGGACCAAATGGATCAATTTCTCCCCCTGGGTTACGCGTACCTTTGGGGAGGAAACTGCTACTTCCATCTTCCAAGACTTTGTGGAGTAGTACCAGTTACCTGAGGTGGCCATGATCTCAGGTGGAGTGGGAGACTGGCCTTGGTAGTCCAGTCCTCCACCTGAACCTGTTGCTCAGGCAACCAGCTCGCTTCCGCTTCCAGCTTCGCCATCCAGATATTGATTTATTCATGCTTTTGCCATCGCTTGCTTCACTGTTCTCTCCCGTTGTATTCTCCCTATTCATCGCTTTGCTTCGTTATTTTGTTGGCTTACTACGTCACTGCCAGTTTCCTGCTTCGACATGGCTGAGGTTGCCATGTTGATATTGATTTTCCCGTCAATCATGGTGAGTTCAATTTTCCTTATAATTCACGTTATGGGGGTGAGGCATTCTCGGCTCATCACACAGATATCTTACGTTATATCCTAACTAGTTAATGTAGTGTTCATCACCCAAAAATGATCAGCTTGTTTCAGCATTAATACAATGTTTTCACTAGCTTGTAACTTCATAAATCAGCATAAACATATTTCGAATTATAGTTAGATGCATACATACTTATCATATACATAATGCTAATCTTTGCAGAAGCTAACCAAATGTTCCAGGAAAAAGTTTTAAAATCACTCTATTATTTGGAGGAAGTGGCAAACCACCATGAGAAAAATTTGCATAGAGCATTGCAAGCCATGGCTAACAGTGGTAACATTTCCATGGATCTCATTGAGATTGAAATACCAGTACCCTTGCCTATGGGAATATTAACAGATGTGGAGAAACTAGAATTTTTTTTTGGCAAATCAAACCAATATGCTATTTTTTGTAAGTTCCATAGAATTTCAAAACTAATTCATTCATTTGTTTTCTAAAAAATAAATTACACACAACAATGAAAGTAGATGGTAACTTAGCTTTTTTTCTGATGCTCATTATATAAAGGTTGATCCCATTGCAAATGTTGCAAGTTATGAGGTGTCAAAAGCTACATGTAATATGCTGGCCAAGATCATGTCAGATGAATTAGCAACAAAGTTTAACTTCAAAGGGACTAAGGGGAAGTTGAGTTTCAACATCCTAAAAAAAGAAGAAGCTATAATAAGTAAGAAGCCTACTTTGGCATTAAGATATGCATGTACTACAAATCATCAATTAGTACTAACCATACTAAAAATATTTATTTAATTGGATTATAGGAGGCATTAGAAAACATTTCCCTGCAGCTAAAGACACAGATGTAGAAAGTACAATAAAAAACTGGTTTAAGCATGCTCATGATAAGATGAAGCGAAAGCAAGCAAACAAATCTTTAACGAAAGCAATTCACGCTGTTCACAGCCAAACAGTAAGGATTGCATTGTTACAAAACACTATCGTGAATAATGTTGCATATTGGAAGGCAGACACAGCAAATGCATGTCCAAATGTCCAGCTTATATTTGTGAGCATTTTTTGAAAAGGAACAATGGGTTCATTATTGTATAAAGTATTGCTTTCCATGTGAACGCAATTAATCATGTGAATATTGTGAGATTTTTATCTGCAATTGATGTTCTTGGATTTGAATTTGGCCATTGTTTTTCTTTTGGAGTTGAAATTAGGACATATCTTCCGTGTCGTATTTGTATTGGAAGGTGGACATGGCAAATGCATGTCCAAATGTCCAGCTCATATTTGTGAGAATTTGTTGAAAAGGAAAAATGGGTTCATTATTGTATAAAGTATTGCTTTCCATGCGAATGCAATTAATCATGTGAATATTGTGAGATTTTTATTTGCAATTTATGTCCTTGGATTTTAATTTGGCCATTGTTTTTCTTTTGGAGTTGAAATTATGACATATCTTCCGTGTCGTATTTGTATTGGAAGGTGGACATGGCAATTGCATGTCCAAATGTCCAGCTCATATTTGTGAGCATTTTTTGAAAAGGAAAAATGGGTTCATTATTGTATAAAGTATTGCTTTCCATGCGAACGCAATTAATCATGTGAATATTGTGAGATTTTTATTTGCAATTGATTTCCTTGGATTTCAATTTGGCCATTGTTTTTCTATTGGAGTTGAAATTGTGACATATCTTCCGTGTTGTATTTGTATTGGAAGGCGGACATGGCAAATGCATGTCCAAATGTCCAGCTCATATTTGTGAGCATGTTTTGAAAAGGAAAAATATGTTCATTATTGTATAAAGTCTTGCTTTTCATGCGAACGCAATTAATCATGTGAATATTGTGAGATTTTTATTTGCAATTGATTTCCTTAAACTTAAATACGTCACATTTCTTTCATTGCATTTTTATACATAAAGTTATTTATGTAAACTTGGTAATTTACATGAAAATCCACCTAAAATGGTGGATTTTAGTAGATGCGATCGTCTGGATGCAAATTGCCTATTGACAAGGTAGGAAATTTGGTGCTGATGAAGTGCTGAGTTGTTCTCGAAATTGTCTTAATTATTTGTCCAATTTACGTCCTTTATGCAGAAAAAAGGACCTTCTTTTCGGAGGTACCAAAGGCGTCATTCTTTATGGAAAAAAAGACGTCCTTTTCTTACAAAACAGTACGTGTTTTCTGGCATTTAAAATGACGTCTTTTCAGGTTCAAAAAGGACGACTTTTTCATTCTTGAAAAAGACTGGAAAAGGCGTCTTTTTAATGTACCCAAAGGACGTCATTTTATATTCCGGAAAAGACATCCTTTTTTGGAAGAAAATGACGACCTTTCAGGTACAAAAAGGAGGTCTTTTCTTTTCATGAAAAGACGTCATTTTTTGTAAGAAAATGACAACTTTTCAGTTACAAAAACGACATCTTTTACGTTCCTAAAAAGTCGTCCTTTTTTGTACGAAAATTGGAAGGACGTTTTTTTCGTTCCTGTAAAGTCGTCCTTTTTTGTAAGAAAATGACAACTTTTCAGGTACAAAAAGGACGTCTTTTTCATTCCTGAAAAGTCGTCCTTTTTTGTAAGAAAATGACGACTTTTACCTTGAGGTCGAGCGTGATATACCGGACGTTGAATAAACTGGAGGAACGTGTGGAAAAATGTGTGCATTTTTAAAATGGAGTGGGCAAGCTTAATCACCTCACCTCGGTGAGAGTGATCCCTTAGTAACATGTTGAACATGTGGCAAGTCTTAACAAGCTTCCGCTCTGCGCTTATTTGCTCTTTAGTTTCCTTTTGTAATGCACGGAGCACCAGGCGGTGTTTTTCCAATGATACGGAAATGGCTAGCATAGGTTTAGCTGCAATACAGTTCGTAGACGCAGGGGAACTGTCTGCGTCGTCATTCACGAAAGGTCCATCCGAAATAGGTATGTAGTCCGAGTTAGAAGATGCTGATTAAGGCGTTGGATAACAAGGCATCGGAGCGGCAGCATAACTTGCGAGATCAAAATCAATGTTGTCAAAGTCATCACCAGGGTTGATGGGCTTGTAGCGAGGGTGGGCGACATCTTCATAAGAAATGTTGGATGAAGCATCTTCCAAGGAAGACAAGGAAAGGGTAGTTGTGCCCTTCCGGAATGAAAGTTCAAACTGTATTTGCCCAAGGGTATCAAGCACGGCCTCGGTAACGTTGTCTTCATTAAGGTTATCCATTTTCTTGTTTTAAAATTTACCGTGAGCGTGCGCAGCATGTAATGCGATTGAACGAAAACAAGTGCTGAGGAGGGAATGTATTTGTAGGATGAATGCACAGTCTTATATTGTGATGGATGGGTCTGGCGTTGACGAGACACCTCGTAGGCGGAGAAAAACAGCGGAAGCTGTTACAAGTTGTGCGAAAAGGGAGAAAGTAATGTAGGATATGGATGGCTTATTTAGATAAGATAAAAGGGGGAATTTAAGCATGCCAAATGGACGGTAGCGGCGCGGAAGGACCAATAGCGCCTAAATGAAGGACGCCAAGAAAATCATTCAAAAGAGCGTCATCCGATTGACATTCGCCTGTATTGGGAAACATAGGGTTAAGGATATTAGGATATTTCGGTGCGATATTAGGAGAAAATCCACGATCGATAAAAAGGACTGCAGCCCTGCATACTTTAAATTCTGTGGTTAGGTTGTTGCTGTATTGATTAGGAAAGAGTGTATCAAGTTGATCTAGGTGATGGAAATGGGACATTGTCATGAGGCGTTGGTATTGACCGAAAAGGGATGGTGGAGATATATTTTGTAGACGAACGTAGGAGGTCGTGAAATTGAAGAATTCTGATACTTCATGTTCACCGAACATAGAGTTCATCCAAGCAAATTGTTCGAACTGATCAGTGTTGTGGAATGGCTGGAACTTGGATGGGAGATGGATCTTGAGTTAAGCATCCTGGGACAAGTGTGGTGTAGGCGTGGGGGTCGAGGTTACTTGTTGGTGTGAGTTAAGCAGTGTGTTGTGTGAGGAACCGATGCACTCTGTTTTCGTTGAAATAAAACAGCATTTCTCCACTGTATCTGCCTGATGAGGCGCAGCAGGGGATATCAGGGCAAAAGGTTGTGTAAGGGTAGGGGGAGATATATGGAAAGGGAGAGGTGATAAAGGTGTTTGAAATACAAGACGTGTAGAGCAGCTGAGTGTATTTATAGGAGCCTTCGATGTTTCATGATATTTTTTCGTCAGATCGAGGAATGAGTTCGTAGTGAGACGGTTGGCCGTAGGATACCGTCGATTGTAGGAAGTGGCAGTGCCACGCAGCTTCGTTATGTTTCCGGAATTTTGGTTGACCAGGTTAGCGTTTCGTGACTCGTCCCATACCTCACAGATCCTTGATGAAAGGATATTGCAGGTATTGTATTGCGAATCTCTTTTGGTGTCAAGTTTTGCATTGAAGCAGTTTTTTTCGCTGTCTAGAGAAGTGGTACCTGATGGGTTTTAAACATTTGTAAAGCTTTCAGAACGCCGGATATGTAGTGCGTTTTCCAATCTGCTTTGCAGCTCTAGCATGGATGTAGAAATGTTCGCTAGAAATGCAACATTATAATTTTTAAGGACGGACGGTTCATAACAAGAAGCGTGAAATGCTCGGATGTTGTTTTGAGGGGATCTCGGATAACGACAATAAGTTGCGCAGAAAGGGGATAACTCCGAAGAAGGACCAACAAATGAGTTTATCGCCCAACGCACTAGTGGTAAATGCGCGTCCCAATGGTTTAGAAAACACTCAACCGCAGTTGAGTTTTAATTGAAGATCTCGATGTTTGCGCTCCAAAATAGTGGTTTGGGGATGATACAGGGCAACGTTTTGTAGGTTAAAACCAATGGCCGCAGATGCCTGTCTTAAAACGGCAGAGAGGAATTTTGGTGCGTTGTCGCATTGGACGGTGCGAGGGGTGCCAAACTGCAGGCATATCTCGAAGAGTAGTTTCCGCAGTATTGTGTCCGCAAAAGTGTCGGCAATTGGAAACAATTCTGTGAGGCTCGACGAAAGGTCGCAAATAATGAATATGAATGAGTTGCCTGAAACGGGAACCGGCATCGGACCCATCAAATCCACTAAGTGTCTCAAAACGGTGAGGAATGGAAGGGTAAGAAAAAGGGATGGCTTCTGAACGTTTAGAGGTTTTATTTTTTTTACAGGTTACACAATTGTTGACATGGTATGTAACAGATTGTTTTAGTCCGCCCCAGTAATAACGTTCAAGAATGCGTTGCGTGGTGGATAGAATACCTGGGTGACCTTCTGTCGTTGCATCATGATGCGATTGAAGGATGCGGGATCGTAGCGAGGTAGGTATAACTATTCTAGGCTCTTTTAAATCCGTCATGTGTAGGCGACGGTAGAGAATGCCGTGAATGAGAGTGTAACCCATGTTAAGAAAGGTAAGGGTGTCCTTATTGTCCATATCTGATTCCAAAGCATGGATGATGGCAGTACAGCCGTCATCTTAAAGCTGTAAATCACGGAATTCCATCCCAGTAAATTATTGTTCGTCAAGGAGGAAAAGGTGGATGAGCTTTGCCGGTTCGTGGTGAGTTGTGCGACAGGATAGTAGAACAGCCAATAAGTTTACGTTAACCTGGATGTGTTGAACATTGAAATGGAATTGTTGAATTTCCATTAGCCATCTAACGATGCAGCCCGATGATACTTTTAGCGCGAGAAGACAGCGCAAAGACTTTGGTCTGTGTAGACTACAAATGGCACGCCTTGTAGGTAACCAGCGAATCGTTTCACTGCCCAAACGTCGGCCATAGCTTCTTTCTTAGTGGCTTAGTAATTATATAGGGCTGAAGTGATTGATTTCGCAGCATATTCAATTACGTGTATGTCCCCGTCATCACCCTGCGTTAGCACCGTGCCTAGGGCAAAATCACTGGCAGCTGTGAAGACGCGGAAAGTTTTACAATATTCAGGGTGTTGTAGGATAGGTGTCCTACAAAGTTGTGATTTAAGTTTATTGTAAGCTGTTGCGCAATTGTGATTAAAGTTGAAAGCAACATCTTTCCTTAACAATGCTGTTATTGGTGCAGCTAACGATGATAGGTCTGAGCTGATAGTACGAAAGCATTTGAAAGAATCAAGGCAAGTTTTCATCTGGATGACGTCCTCTAGGTAGGGGATGGTTAGGATGACTGAAACCTTAAAGGGATTCGGACCTACACCCTGTGAGGAGCTAATGTATCCCAGATATCTAACCTCACGTGTTATAAAATTGCACTTTGGAGGTGTTAGGAATAAGTTCACGTCTTTGAATTTTTGTAGGACCTTTGAGACGTCTCTAACATGGTCATTGAAGCTATCACTTAAGATGATTACATTGTCTTGGTAAATATGTGAAACCAGTTGGGAAGTCCATGCAATAGCCTGCTGACCACTCTTACACAGTGAGCAGCTGAGTTTTGCGCTCCCATGGGCATCCTTGTGCAACAAAACGTGCCGAAGTCTGTGACGGTGGTAAAGTATTTCTGGCAAGCTTCTTCAATGTGGATCTGCCCGTAGATAGCCATCAAATCCAAAGTTCTAATGAATTTTTTCCCGACATTGCCGCTATATAATGGTCTATTAGCATCGTTGTGAATAGGTCTGGAACAGTGACATCATTCAGGGCACATAAGTCCGTCAAAAAATGCAATTCATGAGTGCAGTCAATGTCGGTGACTAAGAGGGAAGGTGCAGCCCATTCACACACAACCGGCCGAAGTAATCCAGTGTTCAATAATGATTTCACTTTATCTTTCATTATGAGCCTTAACTTCATCAAGCATTGGTAAAGTCCAATGTTTTGCGGCACAGCGCCATTAATGATGGCGATGGATTGTGGGGCGACGTTTTGGCTACGCCCTGTGGTTTATAGAAGATTTCTGCAAATGAGGATATTAAAGAGTTAAATGTAGCACGCTCTTCAAGTGACAATGACATTCCTTCGTGATCCATGAGGAGAACAGCTGGGCAGTCTACAGGATTATGTGCAACAAGTGGTAGCGTTCCTTCTGATGTAGGGGAGGAAGAGGCTATCTTGTTGACTGGGTCATCCTCGAAAGAATATGAAGAGGGTTCAAGATGCAATGGCGCATCGGATTGAGGTGGGTATGGTTGTCGTCCAAAAAAATTTAGGCTGCGAGAAGGGTTATTCAGCGAGGATGGAGTGGGGGAATCCATCATGGTGTTGTTTTGCGTTATAATTACTGTTTTCTTTTTATTATTTTGCGGAAAAATGAAGAGTTTCTAGCCTATAACCAAGATTTAAAGAAAATGTGTCATGAGGATAATAAGTGCCTTTACCATGTTTTTCACATGTATCGTGTCAAAGTAAAGATTAAATTACTAAAGCATACCATGCGTACATTTAAAGATTTGATGCTACCAACTTGATTGCGAAAATGTAATGGAAAAACATCCGTTATGGACGAGGTCGTTAAAAATGTATCACTTATTCGTTTAACGATGTAGAATGATCTAAAAAGTTATGCATTAATATGTTATGAATAGCAACGACAAATGAAAACGAGTCAACACCTCATCATTTCGTTGCAAAGATATCATACTTTAATAGATACATATCTAATGATAAAGATAAAACCAAAAAGAAAAATTTCCCAATTATTAAACCACTTGGAATATATATGAATTGGAAAAATGAACAAATTTCTCGTATTACAAGTCATTTAACATGACATTGACGTAATCAATCCGCATATAATCTAGTGGTATAAGCTTCCGCCCGAGGTGGTCATGGTGGATGCAGCTGTGGGGGGAGAGTGCTCCTTTCAGGAGCAGTCTTCCCAAACA
>JAQGAO010004686.1:0-14728 GCA_034697705.1 Ommatoiulus sabulosus
GTAAAAAAACAATCTTTCAACTCAAGAATGACTGTACATATTGTTCTCTACAGTAAAAACATTGCAATAAATCGCATGAAAGCTGTTATTATGAAAAAGAGCAATACTGTATGTATTTATGTACTGTACTACATGCTGTACATGTACTGTAAAAATTGAAGGTAGCCTATAGTAAAAGGTAGCCTCCGACCATGGTCGGACTAGCCGAGGGCGGACTAGAGGGGTTCTACTGTAATGTCAATAGAGACGTGAGTAAGAAATGTATCTTACTTTATGTTCTGAACAAAACATAGAAAACTCTTCTTCTTCAAGTACACATCCTAGAAATAAAGGAAAACCACATATAAAAACATGAAAGACACATTTGAAACAACGTATGTTAAATTCTAACAGACATCTGACATAAAAATATATAAAATGTGAAAAAGCTGAATGTTTCTAGTTATTTGTTGGATTAAAAAAGCAAAATCAACTCGTTGCGATATTGATTGAAATACAAAATGTTTCGAAGACTTGCCTGTCTCGATGGCACACAAATAATGATAATGCTCTTTGCAGCCCTTGTGCAGGCAGCCTAGAGTCGCGCCTCCTTCCAAACATTTGGAACACATCTGAAATTATATCAGTCAAATACGTTAAATTCAAAACTGAACAAAAAGATGGGAAACGGACTAAGACACATGCTTTGGGTAACGAAAAAAGGCTAGGAAAATGAGCTTATAAATCTATTTCCATTTGAAATTATGGCAAAATTCTACAATAATTATAAAAGTCAGTGACAAATATGGAGATTTATTGCAAAAATGGAATTTATCCAGAAAAATCCGGGGAAAAAAACGACACCGCTGTGCTATCCTGAAATTTTTTCAACGTAGGACTACATCATCAAAATTCCAATGAATGACGTATTCATTGAAATTTTGCTGATGTAGTCCTACGTTAAAAAAATTCCATATTTAATGGAGGCTTTTCATACCTCCAAAATTCCATAACTATCCATTAAGTGGGGAAAGACGAAGTTCTACGTAAAAGCACGTACTCGTAGTTAAACTGTCCAAAACACGCGCTTACCACAGCTGTAGCTGCTGCAATGGCTTCCTTGATCCCCACAATTCTTTGTCCGAGAAGGTACACGCCGTGGCACCAAACGATGCAATCTTCGTGCACCCAAAATTCCTTTATTTCAGCTACGGGACTGCTTCCAGGTTTGTTGTGAGACTCTCTGATACTGGGTTTCGGCGGTGATGTGCTCGTGCAAAGAACTTCAGGACTATGCATTTTAGAGGCTTCCTGCACCCGTTTTCCCTAAACGTGATTAAGAATCGACTCAAGCATGACCAAATTGTCTAACTATTGTGCTCAAAAACAATTACGGGTTAAATTAACAGATAACTCAGAAGTATTGTTGAAGAACCAAAAAAAGGACTGTCAGACTTCATAAATTAATAGATAAGTTAACTTTCTGAGGTTAAAAAATTCAACTTTACCTTCTTGGCCATCGTCAGTTTGAAAAATTCCTCCACGAGTTCGGATCGCTTCCGCTTTTCCCGCACTTTTCTGTTTGGACTCTGCCCGCTGCTCGAATCTTCCTGCGGAGCATTCTCGTCTAGCCCACTGACCCCCGAGCTCGTTGGATTTTGGCACGCATTTTCTTCGAAGTAAGGCCCGAAAAGGTCTCCGAGTCCTTTATGATGGCTGCCTTTGTGACACAGCGAGCACACCCAAGACTTGTCTTTCGTAAACACATCGTAGTTGGCTGAGAGCGTACTGTTAAACCCCACCGCCAGCATTTTGTTCCTAGCTCGGCTCCCTTCGCTATTCTGTGGGCCCCTTTTCTTAATCCCCTTAGCTTCACCCTCCTCGTCCCTGACCGGAGTGTTCACCACAATCACGTTCACGAGCCGGTCACTCGTGCTCTCGAAGTGCAAGAATGGTCCCTTGAGTTTTCCCTCCGCACCGTTTCTCCGTATCACGACCGGATTATCGCACACGGTCAAAACCGGCTTTTGCTTCTTAGCATTTGCCTCCAAATCCGCATCGCACTCTTTGTTGCACTTCTTTTTCTTACTCTTCCGGCCGTCAGTATCCTCGCCGGTGCTATCACGAGGCCGGTTCTTGCTGCCCAGCGGCCGCCCTCGTTTACGGGGAGACTGAGCGTTACCATCGGGTTGGGAACCGATGATTCTGCTATCTGCGCACGAGGTATCACAGTGGGATTTGACGATGGTCGACACCGTCGTGGCTTGCGCTTTCTGAGGACGTCCGCCATTTTCTGCAAATGGTAGTTTGCCATTCAAAGGTTCCTTGGACGTGACATCCGGTTTGGTATCCAGATCACTGCTGTGCTGCTCACTCTGGGAACTGCTGCTGTCGAGTTTGGAGACACTGGTGCACGGACTTTCGACCTCTGATGAGACCGAATGGAGACGACCGCTGCGGCGAGGCGACTGCTGCGTGCCTGATAACCAATTCCATAAATCAGCCACAATATACATGTACAGTACATATGCAAAATCAGAATGAAAGACAAAAGTTCAATGTGTCGCAACTGCAACACTGCTGCGAAAGTGCTGTAAAAAGTGACTGGCAGAGCAATGTTGCCCGACGGTTCATCTCAATATTTCCTAACATTTTCACAAAATGCAAAGAAATATTCCCACACCTCCAAAATGTGTCCATTTTTTCCACGAAGAAGGTCATTCAACGCAATTTAAGGAATTTGATTGACCAATTATTCATGGTTATTCACAAGCATTGTTCACTGGACATAAAGCACCAAGTTGGGCAATCATCTAAACCAGTCAATTTAAGCACCATGGTAGCATGTCATTCAAACAGAACACAAGAAGCACGGAAGTATGCAACTCTTGGTATCCAAAGCATTAAGTTTTCAAACAGATTCCACTTTTCTTTTCAACGAAATCAGGAGATTAGGGGAGGGGAAAGCAAAATTTACATCATTACATTCTGTGAAATTTCACGCAGTTAACAACATATGTTTGATAAGAAAATTTGATAATGCTTAAAAAAAATAGAACTTGGGCTAACATGGGGAAATGGATGTTGGCTTCAAGTGATAGATAATTAGAATGACCCCAACACTTCGTTTACCCACTATCACATTTTATTAGTTTTAACTGTTCAATTAAACGCAAGAATTCGTTTAATTTCTGCAAGTGCCCTGATGAAGAGCATAGCGCCGAAACGTTGAATGGAACATGGGAAAATTCAGGATTTCTTTAAGAAACTATGACAGAGTGGAATATTCGCGTAAATCCAATAAAATCGGATAAAATTACATAAGTTATCCAAAGTCTGGTTTTACCTTTAGTAGGCGAAGCATCGCCAAGATCCGCAGTGCTGATTCTCCGCTTCCGGGTTGTAGGAACCGATTCCTGCCCTTGACTGCAATTATTTACAATTTCAAAGCTACCAACCACGGCCTCTCCTCCCCTCACATTTTTTGCCACAAAAGTCACGTCAGGGGACAGATCGAGATTCCAATTCCCCAGTTTGTCGCCATTTACTTTAGCGCCGGGGTGACTGTTGAGCTGCTTCAAGGACTTCGGTGTCAGCGGGGGGCTTTCCCACGAGCTCTTCTGTTTCTTTCGGAGATTCTTGTTTGAGCAGAGAAAGGCGTCAGCATTTGGTTCCGCGGTGAGACCGGCGTCCACCGCGCACTGAGTGTTTGCACCGGTTACATGTTTCAGACCAGGGTCTGTCGGTGAGTGGTGAACGTTTACTGCGGGCGAACTTGCTGCTTCTGCCGCCCTAATCGGCCTCAAAAGACTAGGGCGAGGTGAAGCGTAAGAATCGTGGAAAACATTGTGGCAATTATCGTGGATTTTCCTTCCTTTGCTCTTTATGTCATCACACATCTTAGCACCATTGCCACTATCCGATCTGTCCCTTGAATTAGCCTTACACGATGCATCTGGAGGATTTCCACACAGGTTGGTTTCACCGCTCCCAAATCTGTGTCCAACATTTTCCATTCCTTGTGATCTTTGGTCACTTGTACGACTGTCTTCAGTGACCTCGAGATCGCTGGTGGCGGCATTGCGAGTATTTGCGGACAGAGGGCCGAACTGCGCGCTTTCTGAATCGGATGTTGGCACAACGGTGCTGCTTGGTGGATCCGTTGGTGGTGGAGTGGCAGACATGGAAGAAGAATCCGTCGATTCGGTTGATGAGGCTTCTGGAGAAACAGAAATAGCCCTTTTTGATTTTTCTAATACATTTGAACATGGAGATGGCGTTGCACACTCGGCAAGTGCCTCACCCGAAGCCATCTTCGGTTTGCATTTAGCGGGAGAGCTGCCTCCTGCGACATCTGTAGGCATTTGGGTCGCATTGCGAATGTTCTGGGAATCCAACAAGACAATTTTTTGGAGGCTTTGTAGTGGATCCGAAGGGGTGTGATTGGCCCCTGGACTGGGAAGATGACGATTGGGCGTTGCGCTCAGAGGAGATGAAGTTTGACTGGGAGGATAGTCGTAACCGACGGCCTGCTGATGCGCAGGGGGTGGATGAGGTGAATATGGAGGTGGTGAAAATGGCTTTACGTGAGCAGGAGAGCAAGCAGGCATCGCCGGCGATGACAGGTTCGAAGGATGCCCCATTCCTGAAATTATAAACATACATTTTTTGCAAAATTCGACACTGCAGTACTATTTTGCAATAAAAATAGAACATCCCAACATCTTAACGCTCATCTGAGCATGTCTGCGGCAGTCCTAAAATCATGCACGATGGTACGAGTACAAAATGGAGGATTGGTTGTATTAATAGAAAAGCTTGCCACCTTACATGCAGGAGACGTGCACACACGAAATATCCACGATTTAGGAGTTTCAAGGTTTTCTGCCGTACTTTCTTCAGGCAAATGACGATAATATTTCTCTACATAACATTCTCCCCTCCACTTTTCTAAGTCCTTACCATCCAGTCAAACTTGCACGACCATGACTGGCCCAAGGTATCATGCAACAAGCTTAACAAATAAATCTAATAACCTGGTGACGGAGTTCCACGCGGTGAATTCACCATGGAAGGGCTCATCACTTGCGAAGAAGACCACGCATGGTGGTGCGCAGCCGATGATTGGTCCATGATCACATGATGTGGATAATGAGAAGGTATTGACATGGCGGCCGAAGGTGACAGAGGAGGTGGAGACCGCATCATCGGCGAATGAGGTGGAGGGCTATTACCCATGACATGACGCGGCGAGTGATTGTACAACCGCATTGGCTCGTCCCAAGAGCCATGATTGGGATGTAAATGGTTGTTGTACACAGGTTGTCCTATGAAAGGGCATTAAACGAAATTGAAAGCACGCGCCATGGTCTTAACTCGGTAAACATCCTTTTTACGGAAGAGAAGACACACGAAAAGACCAAAAAACTTGCGTGCACCTGTCATAATCGTTTTCCACTTATTATCTGTCAATAATTCCCAGTCAAAACATTTTACAAGAAGCTATTTTTGGCTTTAATTTTGATGATATGATGATAAATAACTCATCTACGGGGAAAAATTCAATGTTGATTTACAATGGCACCCAATGATTCAAGGAAGAGCTAACTGAATCAACCGGGGACATTTACGAACAAAATTACATTTCATGGGTTTTGTATTTTGTGAAAGATCAGGGGGAACATCTTTCATCGATGTGAAAATTTGACACTTGTCTGCTTTGTTGCTTCTCGGATGTAGAAGAAATGTTATGTGGGTTTTTAATCTGTTACTTGGTTAAAAAAAGCAGTCGAGAAACATCTTTTATCACAACATTCTTTCAGAATTAATCCCATACCTACCATAAACATCTTGATTGGAAGTTCGGTAACGTGGTTGCGCGGCGGGATACCCATCCCCTGTTTGATATGGCACATTATGATTTATCTGTCCATTGGGGTTGCCATACTGATGAGGTGATGGGTAACCGGATGGACTGTGATAGGAATAACTGTTGTTACCCTGACCATGGCTTGCCTTTGAATATAAATAAATGCCCGTGAATTGGTTAGGTATAGGCCTACTTTAAAGATTCCAACTGTTTAAGAAATGTGTTTTCTTGAAAACGTTATGTGCAAAAATTTCAATTGTTTGTTTAAAATAATATAGTAAGCAGTTCAAAACATTAGCATAATCTTTGTTATAAATCTTTTCAAAATTTCATGCATTAACAAAATATAAAAGAAATAAGCAATGATTTAAAATTATAAGTTATTACAACTTGAGCTATTTTTTAATGCAACTAAAAAAACCTCCACACCGTGGAAATAACATCTCTAAGCTGTTTTCAAAACAAACTATATATAGAAACATGACAGTTAACAGAATTACTGAACTAACTCCCAGCGAACTGAAGGACGGAGGTAGGCTTCACAAAACATATGATTAACAAATATTAAAAACTTACCAATTGATGATCATAGTTCTGCTCCGAGAAATTAGAAACAGCTGGACCTGGAAAAAAATGAGAATTATTCCAACTTCAATGCATGTCCAAATACATCCTTCCATGCCAAATGTTTAGAAAGTATCAGAATATCACTGCAATAAAATGGCAATCTATAAAAACGAATAAAATACAACATTTAATAGTCCCAAGATATTTAGAAATTAAGTTTTTCTGTAGTATTAAGGGTCAAAGTCGCCAGTGAGTCTTTGAATTGTAAAGCTGCGCCCACACAGGAGGAAACATTGATGAACATTTTGTTGCCAGCTACTGCCAGTTGTTTCTGGAACAAATTTATTTGAACATAGTGGAACATTTTGTCCACACCAAAGCAAGTTATTTTAGGAACATTTTACTAAAGCCGCCTCTGTTCCCACTTACGTTCTGTCCAAACCGAAAAACCAACTCATAGGAACAACGTGCTCCAGTTTTCTCGATGTTTCCAAACAGTAAACGAGCAATGAGCTGTCCATGTTGGAAACTTAGGTGAACTTTTGTTTCTGTCGCCATAATTAATAAAGAAATTTCAGCGACATTCAGAAACATATAGGAGCAAGTTAAAACGAACAAGCAACAAAGACAAAGTTCTTCTATGTTTCCTCCAGTGTGGACATAGCTTAACAATTGTCCGTCATCATTGAAAAATGTCATGTATCACATTCTGGTTGACCCATGCATTTTCAACACAAATAGCATTTCATAAATGTGAAAATAAATTACACATTAATACACTAATAGTTCAACATAAATTAATCAAGCTTACTTTTCTGAAAAAATTAAAGCAAAGAACTTTCAATTAACCCTGTGAGGTGGATGAGATGATTTTGTTGTAGTCTGCGATTAACGGATTTCTTTTGTTGGAAAAATGCTCCAGAAAAATCATTGCTAAATTTTTTTCAAACCTGCTCTCTAAATTTTTTAACTAGGATTTATTTTTCTTTAGTAGCACCTTCAGTGGGGATAAAACGAAAATGTAAAGCTAAAATGAAGTTGTTTTTCAGCTTAATTTATTAAAATTACCTCGCATTAGAATTAGCTAACTGAAATTCAAGAACATCAAGACAGGATTCTTCAAAGTGTAATGCTTTAAAAGAATCCATTGTTACTAATCACACTTTAGAAAGAAACGTTGAATGCCGAGCTCATTTTACAGTATCATCATGTTTGGCCCAACAAATAACCCTGTTTTTGGTCAGGTGAAACGTTGCCTAGCTATCCGATGACATCGAGAGATTTTAAAGCCAAGAACAATTTGTTTTTAGCGAAAGGTGTGATAGAAAATTCTCCATTTCTATCTTATTCTCAGGCCCATCTAAAGCTACGTCCACAATAGTGGAAAAAGAGAGGAACTTCTTGTTACTAATTGTTGTCACTTGTTTCTGGAAACAAACTTATCTAAATCTACTGCAACATTCTGTCCATATCGAAGCAACTTATCTCAGGAATATTTTACTGAAGTTGCTTCTGTTCTGAAAAAGCAACTTATAGGAATATGTACTCCAACTTATTCATTTCTATAAACTAAACGAACAACTGAGTGGAACGAGCAACGAGCTGTCCATGTTGAATCAGAAACACTCCGGGATCCAGCAATGCTTACCCATGTTGCTAAACTTCCTGTGATCTTCATCGCGTTTTATGGAAACAGTAAACTCAGGGAAACGTTTGTTTCTGTTGCCTTAAACAATATGGAACTTCCAAAAACATATAGGAATAAAACATTGAAGGAGCAGGCAAAATAAACAGAAAGTTCCTCAATGTTTACTCTGGACTGCAGATGGTGTTCATGCGGAAACGTACTGACATTGCAAAATAGACCTCCCGAGTTTACCAATTTTTTTTTCCAAATAAAAAAGGTTAATTAAATGGTTATTTTAACGAGGAAAAGATCATATGCATCATAGGCCTGTTTGTTTCTTCTTTTTTCATCAAAATTAAGCTATTTATCTGCATTTCTTCAAAGGCTGCATGGATATTTTCTTTCATTTACTAAATTATTTTGACTTTAAAAACAAAAACGTTCATGCAAATGTGCATTATTTAAACAAAAAGTAACATATTCCAAATTTTACCAAATTTTTTTTTAACGAAACATCACCTATACATGTATGTCAACGTAATCAACACTTTCTCGCTTGCCCAATTTTTTTAATGATCGCAAATTACATTGGACACAGAACCATAAAAATTAGGAATAATAAATGCAGTGAAATTTATTACAATATTGTTTTCATATTTTTCTTTTGGAGAATTTTCAAGCAGATCCAAAGCCCACATAATTTTTAACTCAACATCACACTTATCTTTTGATAAAATTGATGACTAGACCAAACCATCAGAGATCTTCTGAAATGTTATCCCTTAATGTAAATAATCTGGCACACCGTAAGTATATCAATCATCATACCCACAGTTCATCGCCTAAGGTTTAACTGTACTACCCTAGTTCTACTAAAAACGAAATATTCAGTAGACTCCTGATTATTTGGGTTGCAAATTAACTGGCGTTCCGGTGCACTTGATAAAAATTTGCAGTCTACTTATTTTCATACGAGCAAAAGCCAATGCGATAGGATTTCAAATCCTATAGGCCTACAGAAATCATCTGCAAGCAGATTTTGGGGAAAAGGCACCAGAAATGAATGACATGAATATAGGATAAAATTCAATCAAAAGAAAGAAATCCCAAGATTCATTTCCTGACCTTGCCTTATAATGCAGTCTACCATACTATTAAACTCATTCTCAATTCCAATTGCATAACATAACACTTCCTACCAGATTAAACCGAACAAGTCAACAAGCTAATTAGCCTACAATTTGATGTTCCATCTGATGGGGGAAAAAAAGTTTGACGAGACTAGATGTTTTCTCAACCAATATTTTTATAAATAAAATAACACTGGTCGAGGAACATCTAAGTCTCGTCAAACAAAGCTAAATTACAAGTCAAATAACTCACAAGCCAACTAATTCTCACCATTCTTCAATGATAACCCCAAATGAAATCCAGGAAATCGTTACTGTGAATCTCGTATAATATTTCTTAGATGAAAGATGTGAAACAATGAAGACAATTAAAGAAACCTGGTACTGTAGAGCATGAAAATAATAAGTAAAACTACTAAATCGAGAATTTAGTAATCATAGAGCTTATATTAATAAGCCACAAATAAACTAGATATTATTAACTATTAATCCCAAAAGAATTTTGACCTTTAGAAGATGGGATTCATTTTTTGTTAATGCAACTGCTCCTAGACTACAACTGAATAAAATTAGTCAAGCCAATGCAAATGAACTCAATGATGGCTTCCATAAGCCGGATGACCGAGCAGCAAAGCGTCAGAATAGCAACATTCGTTCCTTGCACTCGCTAGACACGGGTTCGATTCCAGTGTCAGCCATCCTTAATATGGTTTTTCATGGTTTCCCACAATACCCACAGGCAAACACTGGAATAGTTCCCACACAGTTGGCATTGTTCTGTTTGTTAATTTGGCGGATTTTTAACGTTGGCCTATTTCAACTACACATATTTTTTTGGGTTTTCTGAGGGCTAAATACCATTGCCAGGGGACGTGACAGCGCCAACTACTTTGAAAATTTGCCTATGAAGGGGGAATACAACCCCCAAGAGGGATCCTTAGCATGCAGAGATTAAACCGGGTCTACACAGAACCTCACTTTTAAACTAAAATAAGGTAGGTTTACTACTTTCCAACGGAGGACTCCAAAATGAGCCAAAGGGGATGCTTGTGCATCTCTTCTCTATAGATTGCTCTACACAGGTGGTGCGATTTTCACATCAGTCTGGTGTAATGTTAACCACAAAATAAGTCGTATCTTAACACTGTCCAGGCAGTTCTGTTCATCTTATTGCATCTTTGCAATAGGGAGGTGTGCCCACGTTGGACCAGCAGTCAGGTAAAGGACCCAGCACTGGACACTACCTCAAGCCATGCTCGGGGTCCTCCACTGGCTCTCATTCTATAAAGCCGCCACTTAAGAGAATTTTGCACATCCTCAAAACTCTCACAAACCTCGACTGGGGAGCGAACCCCGCAACTGAGGGTCGAGAGGAAGGCGCGCAATCATTCGACCATCGGCGAGGCATGAATAATTTGAATTAAAGATTCCCTATACTCCCAAACCAGAGGACACGTTTTACCGCAGGGAAAAATTAAGGTCCGATATTTTTAACAGACCTCATATTAAAAAAAATGGATAAACGTATGCGTCTGTGAACTGCAGAAGTAATGTCAGCTACGCAATACGAAATTGAATCGTTCATACGCAAGCTCTATTCTCAATTTCCATCATGGCACGTATTAAAAGGGTTTGCCACCCTTTTCGAGCCAGCATCGTTTACAAGCGGAAGTGGGACGCAGTTACCATGGCAACGACGTACTTAAGAGACTCAGCATGACGTGAGTCATATCCCAGAACGTAGTTTTTCTGCGCGTTCGTTCATTGGCGAGGTCAAAAAATGGAACCAGCTCGGTGTGACCTGCGGCAAGCCCCCAATGCGGTCCCAAAATGTGGCGCAATAAAGCGGCACTTATCATTCGAAAAAGCACAGTTTACTCACCCACTAAGCTCTGCCTCAAAACGGACACATTTTCGAGGATTTTGTCACAGTGCTCCGGCGGGATCCCCATCTGCTGAACCGCAGAAGGTTGCAGCTGACAGACCTAGGCAAGAAAATGGAAAAATGAACAAAACATTAACCTTCATTTTCTGCCAGAACAACAAATGAGGGTACAGTCAACATGCCAGAGCGGCCATGACATTTTTCCAAAAATGACACAAGAGAACGCATTGGCGTCTCGTGCTTTCGACTTACCGAATGCAGCGTTTTGAATCCGTAAGCTTCGAAAAGATCGGCATACTGCTTGCACATGAACGTTTCCAACCACCGTCCCACTGGTCCTGGCATTTCACGAACGATTTTTAGGAAATACTTGCAAATTTGTGGTCATTGATCAACAACATTCCCCGTGAATAAAATCAGATATACGCTCGATGTCACGTGACCGATGTTTGCCGATGCCCGCAGCGCCATCCAACGACCAGCCGCGTTCGGCAATCGAGATTCTTGGCCGCCCGGCGTTCGGCAAAGTAGTTTCGTGAAATTGACCTTATTGTCCTTATGCAGAGTTCGTCAGCATGTATATATCACGTGTCATTTCATTCATTCCATTGGCGAAAATTACCCGGAGTCAGTGCCGTGGCACGTTCTTTTCTTTTCTTTTAGTTATTGATTCGATGAAAACCAATCGCCGAGCAAGATAGCTTATAGGTTGCATCCACGTCTTGCATTCGGTAGACCCGGGTTCGATTCCCGTGTCGGCTATCCTTGATTGTGGTTTTTCATGGTTTCCCACAATCAATTCAGGCGAATGTTGGGATAGTCCCTATATTAAATCGGCCATGACCGCAGATTGGCTTATTAGTCACCAAATACACATACTAGTAGATGTTCCATTCTTGAATTTAATATTATTAAATAGAAAAATCAATGATAACGCCCCTGCATTTTTGACATTTTTTTATAAAACAAATCCGGGGATATATATGTATACTGTACATGCATGCATGTGCAACACCGGTATACATGTATTTTCGAAATATATTTCGAAAATTTATTTTTTTAATAATATTTTTCAAACGATTATCTAAAAATGACCCCAAGTATTCAATCAACCAAATTATAATCATCCTATCTTGTGGAATTTTTGCAGCATCCAATTATTATTTCAATTTCCATTTATAATGTGTGAGGCCAATTAATCGCATCTGCACAATTTAAATAATTTAGAAAAACAACCAGAAATGTCAAAAAAAAACAACATACCGGTTCTCTAGGGGACAACTCAGAGATCATGGGATAATTTCCTTTTTTTTAGAAATTATGAATATTACTTTGAAGAAACTAATTGACAATTATATTATTTTGAAGAAAGATATCCAGTGACGATGGGCTGTTTAGTAAAACTTATCTTCTATTTTTTCACCTAATGAATTGCGATTGGCTTATTTAGTCACCAAATACACATAGATGTAAAACTTTAATTAACACACTGAAATACAAAATAACCGTGAATATCATGTAACTTTTTAATTTCGTACTAATTACATGTTGATACATTTTATCAAACACCATAGTCTCCAAAAAATATTTAAATTGGACCTCAAAGAAAACCAGAACCTCTAAAACAACTTTCAAGTTGTTTACGAATGCTTCGTGGCAGGGTTACTGGTAAGTGCTCTCATTGCAAACCGGCCGATCATCAAAACACTGCAAACAAACAAGAAATTAGAGAAATTACAATGTATTATAACTGAAGAATTCTTAATAATACAGCCAGTAAAATAATTCAGTCAAACATAATGCTGCCTTATACCTAAGGAGCGTCACGATTCCAGCGGGCATGATTTTCCCCGAATTGTAAAATCTGTAACCCATGAAACCGCCCAAAGCCACGCTCGCACCTAAAAAATGTTAAATAATACAGCAAAAAAAGTTTAATGAAAGGATGAGCAGTTGAAAATGTTATTTTTCATAACAAATACAAATAATACCTAGTGAGAGAACGTAATTATCAGGATCCTGAGACGTCTGGTAAGAGCCATATCCGAGGACACTGCCGAATAAAACACCAGCAGCAAGAGAGGGGATACTTCCTTTAACCAAGAAAATAAATTATTTTTATTATTTTCCGTTTTCATGCAAAATCCGACTATCGCCATTATCCGGGCTTTGGGCGACACACAATGGACCTTTTACAGATTTCATCATGATGTATATCACATTATAATACATTTAATTCATTTATTTCATTGGCGAAAATTACCCAGAGGCAGTGCCAAGGCACGTTCTTTTAGTTGTTGATTCGATAAAAAGATCACGTGATGTATAGCCCCATACGTAATTCTGCATAAGGTCCATAGCGAAATACTTCACGTACTATACGTGGCATGGGAAGAACTTAAACAAGAAGTGGGACAGGATGAGAAAGGAATAACGTCATGGCTGATTTAATACATATAAGAACCATCCCCGCATTAATTTGCCTGGAGGGATTGTGGGAAACCATGAAAAACAACGATGATCGAGATATAACCGACCCAAGAATCGAACCTGGGTCTATTGAATGCGAGCTCGCACTGTCAAATGATACAATTCTGCAATAATATTAAAACAACAAATTTCTCCGCCCCTGTCCTAGGTTCATACATGTCCTGCAGGTTTTGCTGAACAGTACACCAGTTGGGAAAAATATACCATAAAATGTTAAAAATTGCATATTTTTTTCAATAAATTTGATGTTACAGGGATAAAACTTGATTGTGCATTTGCATTAAAACTGCAATCGCAATAATCATGCAATTTTATCAATGTTTTTTCGATAATTTTGAGCCCTACACTGTCAAATGATACAATTCTGCCATAATATTAAAACAAATTTCTCGGCCCCTGCCCTAGGATCATACTGCATGGCCTGCAGGTTTTGCTGAACAGCTAGTACACTAGTTGGGAAAAATATACCGTAAAATATGTTAAAAATTGCATTTTTTTTTTTTCGATAAATTTGATGTTACAGCGATAAAACTTGACTGTGCATTTGCATTAAAACTGCAATCGCAATAATCATGCAATTTTATCACCAATAAACTGCAAGCTAGAAAACATGACAAAAACAAAACTATATATACAAATAACTGTGAATAAATGGAAAAAATGTAACTTTTATCGTATTTATTAATGCTATCTTTGGGACCTGCATGCGGATATATCCCAACAGCATGAATGCAGCTATGATATACCTACGAAGGCTATCAAATATATAATCGAAGAAATATAAGAATCTCACTGATATATTGGCTATATATTGCTCACCTGCTTTGATGTAGCCCATCAACCCACCGAGTGCTACAGTGGCTGCATATCCCGCAGTAATAAAATCAAACCCCATGTTGGAAGATGATCCTTGTGAGTTATGACAAACAAAATTAGGCAAAATCACGCCACGTTATATGGTTAATTACGTGCCAAATGCAAAACTTGAAAGGTTGTGAGGTCACGCTAGCCACCTGATTTGTGACTTACGCGTACCGTGGCGCCCTCTATCGATCGACGAAGAAAACTTGTTGTAGCGCCAATCTTAATACCGAGTGAGGTATAGCTTAGAGGTTAGCGTTCTCGTCTCACATTCGGTAGACCCGGGTTCGATTCCCGGGTCGGCTATCCTCGATTGTGGC
>JAQGAO010004687.1:0-14691 GCA_034697705.1 Ommatoiulus sabulosus
CGAAGTACCCTCCGCACCCGCCTCATAAGTACACTCCGCACCCTCCCACGAAGGACCCTCCGCACCCGCCCACAAAGTACCCTTCACACCCACACATAAAGTACCCTTCTCTTTCGCCCGATGGACACCCTATCTGGATATGATCCATTAATCACTTTGTAATTACGCGTATTGTAATAAGCCCCTGATAAGGTTTACCTGTGCATTGTGTATGAGAATTACGACGAAGATAGTTTCAGTTCTAAAAATTGAATATTTTTCAATAAAAATATTTGTCTACAGTTAACGGAGGTAAGCTGCTAGAAATTGTGATTTTCAATAAATTAAAAATATTTTAACTGGTTTTGCATTTGCTGATCCCTAGATGGCGTTTTTTTAAATCCCAGTGAATTTGTAATTTAAAATTAATGCGTGGAACATTTATGAATGCAAAATTTATATTTCCTTGTAATTCCTTGATGTCTACAACTATCTTCAAAAATGTTTGGTACTCATACTTTCTTATTCGCCATATGCAATAAGTACTTGTCACCTTTACACCGTAAGTACCCATTCTTTGGGTGCCTACCAGAATTTGGTACGATTTATTACCCGTGCCGTTACAATGAGGCAATAATGATTTAAAGATTTTGAAGATAGTTTTAGACATCAAGGAATTAAAGGAAAGATAAATTTTGCATTCATAAATATTTCACGCATTAATTTTAAATTACAAATTCACTGGGATTTAAAAAAGCGCCATCTTAAATTAAAAATAGCACATAAAAAAGCACTCAAATTAAATTGATAATAAACTTATTCAAATTCAAATACCTGTATTAACATTAAAAATAAATCTTGCATGTTATATTGAGTCTTGAAACCAGACATATAGCTAATCTAAAATGGTAAACCATATTTTACTGATTTTATGTTACATTTACTGTACAGTATATATTTGAAATACATTTTTGAATGCAATATTTGGAGTTTGCATGTCTATTTTAAACATTGCGATTCTTTTGAAACAAACAGTTGCAATAAGATATACTGTAAGTGCA
The DNA here is from genome assembly GCA_034697705.1 of Ommatoiulus sabulosus. NCBI lineage: Eukaryota > Metazoa > Arthropoda > Diplopoda > Julida > Julidae > Ommatoiulus > Ommatoiulus sabulosus. Next base: position 1,041 of record JAQGAO010004687.1, read on the forward strand.
CGGTTAGTGTTGCAAAGCCTCTGCCTTTACATCACTAATTCTGATTTTTTTAAAAATTTATTGACGAGTTAGAAACCATAATTTCGCCTAAAAAGACGTTTGAAGGCAGCACTGCATAATACCGTTGCTCGTAGTGATTGCCAACTTTCATAAGTCGGGTGCACAACCTTGTACATGTACATGCGGACTGTACAAGGTCATAGACTTGTGATTCGCATGGAAATTTCCAGACCCTCATAATAAAATGTTTATGACAAACATCATGCATGGATCATGGAACGTGCCTTTGCTCACTGTGGCACTTTAGTGCGCAATCAGAAATTTCTCAAATATTTCCTGTTGTTGAACAATGTTGGAAACAATAGACAATTTTTCTTAAGTAGTTTCAATTTACAATGTCTGAGTGTAAACATGAATTTTATTTGCACTACATTACACGTGCGTAGCAGTGATATTTTACCGTCTCTGAAATTACTCGATCATTATATGCAAAGTTCTTAAATCTCAAAGTTCAACTGTTTTAAATTGAATGTGCTGATTATTCGACCACACAATATTATCGGATTGTATAACATCGTAAAATCGAATTATTGCAGAAAATTGATAACTAGTCTCGTAAGTAAGGCTGAATATACAATATTTTTTTATGTTTTGACATTAGTGTCCAAAAAGAAAGTATTTCTTCCATTTAAATTACTTTGGCGGTTCTACTTAACTTTGCTTAAGAAGGGGTCAAAGTGACCCATTCTCTATGGACATTTTTATAAGAAATTTTAGACATAGTGTAAATTTAAATCTGTTGGAGGATTTTTTATTTCTTTAGAAGTAACTATTAATGAGTTCATAAAATTGAAATATCAGGACACCTTAATTTTCGAAAATCAGAAATTGAGTTTAATTTTTTATTTCCATACTATTTTTATAAAGATTTGTTTTACTCACTGAAGAAAACCAATTAAAGCATGTTTGTGGCAACCGAAATACAGTATACAATGCATAAACTGATTTTAGCAAATGACCTCGTTTCTTTTTGGATAAATTTTCTTAAAAGCTTGCAGATTAGAAGAATGAAGGTTTTTTTATTTCATTTGCGTGTTTTTTTCTTTAGAATCTGCAGCAATCTACACATATTTCAGTTGTCCAAGATGACTTCCAGTGTACAAGTAGCGCTAATAACTTGCTTCACGTTAATTGCTTCATGCTGCTCCACCACATCGAAAGGGCCAAATTACAACGAAAATCTTGTCGTCTGCCCACCCGTACAACCATTGCAAACTATAAAAATCAGTCACCCGTACGAATGCACCGGCTATTTTGTTTGCAGGTCAACCGGACTCTGCCAATACCAGCATTGCCTCAACGGCAAGAAGTTTGATCCGAAATCTCAGAGTTGCGTCCATCCCGGTCGCGTCCAATGTTTCTGTTCGAGTCCGCCACCATGTACAGATAACCATACTAACAAGGATTGTAAGGATTAATTAGGTACCGTTGACTTCAGTGTTTTTGAACTAGCTTGAAAAAAAAATGTAGACGTATTGATGTGTGATATTCTATCAAATTATAAATCAAATAAATCATTAATGAAATAATATTTAATCAAATTTACGATGATTAAACTGAGAACTTTTGAAAACTAAGGTACTTTGCTTTTCTTATATGCATTGACGATTAATATAAAGCGAATAATACATTGACGGTGAAAGTTTTTTAGCAGTCCAACTTCTGAGATTTGGTAGTTAAAAATTTTGTAACTGATTTTATTAACAGTCTAGAGAGAAAACATAATTTTTGGATTTCATTGTTTAAAACAGAATTGTACAAACATAAAGGAATAAAAATGCAAACAAATAATATGTTAATGTAGTAAATTTGTACCGGGTTATCATTTCCGAATAGCAACTCCTTTTAATTTTGTGACAGTCTAACTGTTGAGATTTGGTAACTAAACATTTCTGTAACTTAATTTCATTAACAGTCTAGATAGAAAACGTTATTGTTTGATTTAATTGTTTCACAATTAGAACAGAATTAACAACAGAAAGGAATAAAAATGCAAACAAATAAGGTTTTTGAAGTACGTTTGTACTGGGTTTTCATTTCCGAATAGCAGCTCCTTTTAATTTTGTAACAGTCTAATATCTGAGATTTGGTAGCCAAAAATTGCTGATGACTTATAATTTTAAGAACAGTCTAAAGAGAAAACATGATTGTTGGATTGAATGTTACTGAACAGCACGTATTTATCCGGGTAGAAAAATGGCCCAAATCTTATTAATTAAAAAAAGTCATCTACATCAAGGAAAGTGACAAAAATCATGCCACAATGTCCCTAACATACATGCCAATTTTCAATGCAAACATCATTTGTTTATATAAACGTTTTTAAATGTAGAACATGCAGTTGAGAATTTGGTTAGTAGCTATGGAACGTGAACATTGTTGTCCCAATACCCTAGCCCTTAAATGCACAGTATAGTCTGGGCCGAATAGATCTCAACATTTAGATTGTGTCCACACGTTGAATATATTATCCTGGTGCTGCTCAAACCAGCTCGAATGACGTCATGAACCTTAACTTCCCATGGCGAGGCCACCTATAAGTACCATGATTTGCATGCAGTTCTGCAGTGGGCCTCATTGTCCTTTCTAATTGCGTAATAATGCGAAGGTCTTTTAGGCCCCTGGGGGGCCACGTGACTGAAATTTTAATTGCCAGCGTGCATCGCAGTGTCCTCCAACCTAATTGGATGTTTAATTTTACATGTGTATAAGGATTGCGACCGTCCGCAATCTGGATTCACATTCGTTGAACTCGCATCGTTGAAGGAACTCCAGAGCAACTCGTTCATAAACTGCGTTTATACGAGCCTAAAATTGACTCGGGGCCGATCCAATTGGCATTGTCATTCCCTCCACCCCCACCTTCGGACCGCGCAAATCGATGCAATCACGTGTTTGTTGACCATCGAGCTCACCGATGGCCAGAACGCAAAAACAAGTCGGTTGAACGAGATGGAAAACGCGCTCGAAATAGCCTTTCAAAAAACCGGAAAGTGGGTGAGTTGAATAATTTATCGTGATTTCGCTTTATTGTTAACAATTAATCGAATTGCTAATTAGTGCACCAGCTAGTTCACAACTCAGACGTACGGCTTATATAATATTAAAAGCAGTTGCACCTGTGTTTTGCTTCGAAGTTTAGGCTCTGGACGGTGCAAGTACTGTGGTGCAAAGTGCTTACGTAAGCTGACCATGTTAATTCGCTTTAGAAATGACTTTACGGTCGTTGACGCACGATGGTCACGTGACTGCACTTTTGATTTCTTGGAAATAATTATGGCCTTAATGCTTGGCGACAATTGAAAACTGGATCATTGTGGTTGCAACGAGCTTAGGGCAGAATATGTTGTAGAGACCTTGTACAATTACCCGCCAGCGTGCATGAGCTGCCCAAGATTGTCCTGGAGGATTTTGAAAGGCTTGTGAGGTAAAAAAAAAAGCATGGCATTGATCATGCAAAAAAAAACGTAAATCGCTCTGGGCCATATTTGATAAAATGCATTTTAAAATTTCTCTAATTAAGAAAAGAAATTCATAAAAACTATGTTAGATTGAAAAATTTGGTTTCCGGTTGGCTGCAGGACAACTCATTAACTTTGGTTTATAATGTACAATGTCACTGGACTTCCACATGGGCGCTGTTTAATTGCGGCCTGGATGATATCTAATCTACAGTATATTCAGTTTTACTCCGAAAGAGTCCACCACCATCCTCTCAGAAAATGTAATTAAATAGAATTTTTCCATTAAACTAGCTCCATTAAACTAACTTCCATTAAATTAGCTTCATGGACTAAAGTCAACAGGAGTTATGTCCGGCGACCGTGTCGGCCATGGAATTAGTTGACATACAATCCTTAAGAACATTGAATTCTTGTTGAAACCAAGACTGAATCCAGAGTACACGAAAGACCAGTATGGTAACTCCGCCTAATTTTACCTAGCCATGAGCTCGCAGCGCCGCACGGGGAAAGTGATTAAGATATTCTATCAATAATCGTATATATCGATCGTATATTGTATCGGTTCGTATCGCACAGTCCGTGTAATTCTTTAAACTATCACTTTTGATAAACTTATTGCTATATTCTAATCCAATTTGCACTATTGTGCTACCCTGTGGATATCTGAATGATATGAAATATATGGAATACAATCGGATCGCATTGTATCAAGCACATGCAGTTATAGCCTACGTAATCTAAGTTAAACTCTTTGCGTTTACATGCAAGCATTAAGGTCACATAAACGGATCTTACATAAATTTTAATAAATGCATTTTTCTTAATCAGGGAATGACTTTTATTTGGAATACATGTACATGTAAATTTTGATAACTTAATTGGTTCCGTCGAAAAATGTCTACTTGCTGCAGAATCATATCCTTCCCATGTGATGGCTAATTTGGTCTTCCTTGTCTCCAATGTCATTACTTGCGCAATAAAAAGTTGTCCGGTTTCGAAATTTCATGTTTAATTTCTGGTTTTATTTCAGTAATAACCGAAGGAATGATTACGTATCCAATGAGCCGTCCAAACTGGAGCAATGCGGCAGCTTTGGGGATGGAGATTCTGGGAAGAAGCCTATCCTTGACGTCCACCAAGTAAGGACAACAAAATTAAGTGTTTTTTTTTAAAACTATTGTTGCTAACGAAGATAACTAATATGCAATTTTAACTAGTTAAAAGCTTCTTAAATTAAGCACTGAAACTTTCATGTTTAAAGGTTTCTGTAATGTGCTTGAATTATTATCCGGGTAACGAAGCACTTATATATATACAGTACGTGTATCATATTCCCAATAACAGCGTGGTCAATTTCGGACCAAAGTTTGAAAAGTTCAAAAAATTCCAAAGTTATTGGAATTTTGGTTTTGGTTTTGGAAAATTGGTCATGGTCAGAAACGTAGACCTCTTAAGCCCCGTACAGACTACGACAAACGGCTTGCCCAAAATCGTTTGTCCAGATTAGTTTAAACAAACTGAGTGTAGACACTGTGGCAAACCATTTTCAACAAACGCGTCTGCTAAGCAGACAATTTTCAGGCAATCATCTGCTTAATCATATACTCGTGGAACATTATTCCACGTGCGGACTTTTTCTGTAGAGGAAAATTGTATGATGATATCTCCACGAGCAGCCAGGAAGGACAAACGTTTTGCTCTAGATAATTTTTTGGTTTGTTCGTTTGTCAGAAATTGTTCGTAAATTTTTTTTTCACAAACCAATTGACAAACCGTTTGTCGTTTGTGGTTTTTTGTTTGCCGTTTGTCGTAGTCTGTATCCGGAGCTTTAGATAAGGATAATTGACGCACACAGCTCGCAGCGCCACCACTGTGCAGATAGGTTGATATCTAGCTCATAAAATATACAGTCTGCTGCATATTTGCCCGAATAAGAATTTTGTTCCAACTCATTTATAAATGAAGTGCCAATCGCGTGTAAAGTCTGCCATGCGTAGAGGCTATGCGATTTTTTTATAGTCGTTTCGCGTGATATTTAATCCCAAGTTTTTCTCGCTTTGGTGGGCGGATTGGGCTGCTTGTTTCACGAATGGACATCCAGGCACGAAACAGGAATCAAATTCACCAGTAAATGCCAAAAGAAACATTAAAAGCTTTTGGAAAGGGTTCGATTATTACTGCCTCGAAATGAAACCTAAACGCTTAATTACGATGGATATTTTCTTGGTATTGCCAACATTTCTCAACCAATGTGGGTCGAATGTAATGCCGATGATTGTTTGCCGCCCAATTCGCATAATATTTCCGTAAATTATGTTTTCATACGTGCGACGTGTACAGAATTACAAATGCATCGTCGTTGTTTTGCATAATTGTTTCCAAGAATGCATACGTGCGTTTAAACAAAATTAAATTAGATAATCTACAACCAAAATTAACACTCATGAAAATGTACATGCATTTGAAAACTTGAGTTTGTAAATGTAATTTATTTCAAACCTTTAATGCGAAGTTTATTGTATTACTTTTATGAAATGTATCTTACTCATAGTTTCTGTCAAATTTGACTCCTAGAAGAAGCTAAGAAAGCAAAATTATTCTTGTATAAACACTTAGTTATTAAAAAACACACCATTTATTCTTTACTCATAATTAAAACATTTCAATTTTAACGCTTATGCATACTTTATCCAGGTACCACATTTTCAGAACGATCAAAGATTTATTCTTTTTTTATATTTATCTTTCAACAACGGTTCGATTAGAACCTACACAACTTGGTAAATATATGAAAATATTGGAAAATGAAATGAAAAATGGCGGAAAACATTTCAAATCTGGGATTTGCATCATGAAAATTTGAGTGAAACTGAATATAAAAACCTCGAAGGTACATGCTCATATGTGCTAAGAAATTAGATATAATAATTTTGTTTATTGTATTGGAGTTTTATGCAAAGACTTGCATTTTCTTCAATGCCTGAAACTTTACAAAAATCTAGTCATGAGTTAATAACTAATTTTAAAACCTTTCTAGTGTAAATTTAAGGAAACATAAGACTAAATTTTGGTTTTTTAGAATTTTAAAGAAGTTATGAAGGATATGAGCACGGTCTTGACAGATTTTTTTATAGAAAATGGCCTGGAAATTGTCTACAAGCATTTTTGGAAAACCACGAAAACCAAATCGGTCAATCTAGGTTTCGAACCCGGGTCATCCGAATGCGAGACTGAGCATTTACTCACCCAGATACCACGCTCGATGACAAAAGAATGTGCTGTGTAAAAATATTTCCCCCACATTTTTATTACTTTTTGAAAATTATACTTGAAAACACGTTAAATCAGATGTGGTTTCAAAATGTTACGCAAGTTAAGAATTTGAAATCTATACAAGACAGTAGACACTGCAAAGTCTAGTTTAATAGCAGCTACTTTGCCATGACTTTTCGCATTACCCTTGATTGTTTTTAATATTTCATGTTTCCATGACATCCAAATAAACAACATTCGTGAGAAAAAGGTGCTAACTAAACATTGGACACATTGATCAAGCATGGTGTTTGAAAATTTGTAGTACGGAATTGCGCCCCTTACACATTGGCAATCACTGCATACACATGAATTTTGCAGTTAAGCTGTTTAAGTGCACTGCGAAACAGATCCACCTGTTCAGTATTATTGAGCATATTCACGGTCCGTTAAAAAAAATTATTTTGCTAATATCAAGGCGTGCTACATCAAATTTTGAATGATTTTCCTGAACCTTTTGTCTGTGGGGATCGTTCTGAATCAGGCGATTTTAGTCCGTGTTTTAAAAATGGCGTAAATGGCGCTGCAAACATGATTTCGAAATCGCGTTTCCCTGCATGTTCCATTTCTTTAAGTCAGAACAGTAATTTATTTCTGTTTGTGGCAACAGTGCAATATGTGGAAATTATGTTCAAATTTACCAGTTTTCCTCTAATGTCACGCTACTGCATTTGTACCGTTTGCATTTTGTATTTAATATGGCCATTCAGAAGTTTGTTGCTGCCAAAACGTTTGGTTAGGATTCCACTGCAAGGTTAGGATTAGTGATAATTGCGCCCCATATGCAATAGAATCTATATTAAGCATTGGTTTAATTAAACTAATTTGGAGCAACCCACAACCGGACTTTTTACGAATTTATTTGATAAATGTAAATCGAATAGTTCGAATGCGCATATCGGTGATATAATGTTGAAAGTGCAATTTGCCACTATAGATTATTTGTTTCAATTGAAATATCCAAACATATCCGACTTAATATTGCGAATATCTACTGTAAGATCAATGGCAAAATCGCACTTTTCAAGAGTCATTCCACAATCAGCATATTTTGAGTAATTTTTTGATTAGTTTTAAATCTGAAACCTCAGCATTAACATGTGCTCAGGACCATGTTAAAAGCGCCTTCTGGCGTCCATTGCCTTTCCGAGCATGTCTCCAGGTGTTGCATCCGTTGAATCCAATCGATGCCCAAAGTGGTCGATACAGCTGGAATCGCAACATGGCGGAAAGGAAATTCTAAAAGGAACGTCCGTCGTGATGCTTTCTTTATTATTTCTTCGTTTATTTCTTTTGCCAGCAACAGTTTTGTTCGGGGCCTGGCAAGTGAGTTCGGTAAGTTCACGCCATGCGTGTTTCTGTCAATGTTAGGCTTTAGTTCACTCGTTTTTAAGACTTTTGGCAACGATTTTGGGCCTAGCCTTGAAAATCTCGTTACCAAATAATTTCAAATTTTTCAACGTTTCTCACGAAACCCACAAAAAAAATGCTAACTTCCGCAGATCTTGCGTCTAAATAAAATTTGTAAAATATGCCGACGCGGCAAATGCCAAATGTCCGCGTCGAAAAACTGTCATGACGTCGGTTTATCCAAAATCAATTTCACCTACAGTAGCTTCGTGAATTAATTCATGTATCAAGATAACGACTTATCTAAACAAACGACTTGCTCCACAATTCAGAAACTCGCGCCACCGTATAATTAATCCTAAATGCCATGATTTCAAAATGAGTTTTATGGACCCTGGTATATAGCATACCCCGTATAAAAATTAAATTCGTGAAGGTCAAGTGCACGCACGCTAACCTGTTTAAAAATAAATGCTCCGTTTTTGCACTCTTTTTCGTAAGGAAGTTACTTAGTGCGTTCTGAACAAAATAAATGATGTGTCCCGTCACGGTTGCATGCACGTACCTTCACTTTTCAACATTAAATTGCCATTTGCTAATTGCGAAACTATATTGATTTTTCTCGAGTGGCTCGTTCTTTACTCGATCTTCATCATTATGCATGTAAATATCCTCCTTGTAACCACATTGTTCTAGCTGGTTGTTAGTAACGTTAATCGTTTGCTATATCGAGACAATATCCGGTAAGTCTTAAATGGAAAATTCTCATAAAAAATGGTAAATTCGTGAAAATGCTGGCTACATCGAAATTATGCATCTCTGAACAATTTCCAAATTTCAGAAATGTGTTTTTTTGTTGGAAGCGTGGATTGCGTGCCTGCCTCCACGCAAACAAAATGAAGCCAAAGGAAATTGGCTAAGTCTTCGTAGAATATCTCGAAAGATTCGTCGAAACTCAATGCTGGCGAAAAGGGCGAAATTTTTGAACCAATTTTTCTTTCCAAAAAAAATTAAGGTGAAATTTTGCCCTACTTGCATTATTTTATAAAACCTTCTGATTTTATGATGTTTTTTTAAAATTAGAAATGTCTTTCTTTTCATGAAATATGTATGCTTTGATAGCATATAATTTTCAAATATTGTATATGAAAGTCAGCTTATTGAGGCGATTTTTGATTGCCTTCGCAAATAAAATTATTTTAAGTAAAGTTTGTTTATTTCAAGAAATGAATATTTTGACAAAATTATGCATTATTTTCCGTGGCGAAAATTTACGAATTTTTTTAACCACTTATTTTTTTCTAAGGAAAATTAAGGTGAAATTTGGCCCTACTTGCATATATTTTATAAAACATTCTGATTTTATGAAGGTTTTTGAAATTAGAAATGTTTTTCTTTTCACGAGCCTATAGCATACAATTTTCAACTATTGTACATGAAAGTCAGCTTATTGAGGCGTTCTTTGACTGCCTTTGCAAACAAAATTATTTTAAGTATAGTTCGTTTGTTTTAAGAAATGACTTTCTGCAAAATTCTGCATTATTTTCAGTTTATCTGCATGCATGCTTTAATTCACGTAACTGGGTGACGGATGCAAATTTCCAGCCTAATCATGAACTTAAAATTAAACATACAGTTTCCAAGTTTATTTCCCAAATATATGCCAAATTACTTTATTATGCCCAATTACGTAAAACCAAATTGGTAACTTTTGTAGGGAGTTGGAAATCTGTTGTTTGTCACTAGCGTAGATTTCGTACCATGCAGATTATTCTGTATTTTCTTGAAGAACAAATTCTTTCAGAACTTTTTCTCACATTACAAATACTCTAAAAGCGGAACATTTTTAGTCGACGCAATTAGGCGGAACCATTATATAGACTAATTTCGTCAAATTTTAAGCCAAACCAAAAAGTCAAGCTTTATTGACAGAAAATTTTGGGGTGCAGAATTAGCAGTTTGAACATTTGAAAAACATAAATTTCATGTTTAAAATACTTATCTTCCAAAACTGATAAATATGAAATTAATTTTTTGGACACGACTACAGTAAATCGCTTAAAATTTGACAATTACTTCTTGCCTTACCACCCATGCAAGCTTAGACATGAAATTGAATGTTGCTTTTATGATTTAACTCAATGCAGTCACTGGAGCTCGTGCAAGTTCCATTATTATTATGTCGTGATTACATGACTTAATTCATTGTACTTCCGGAAATTACTCTCCGGAAGGTTCATTCAACAGCGCAACGTATAACTGGTGCATAATCTATAACTTGGAATATAAAGGCCTTCAGGTTGGAAGCCCAGCAGTTGATCCTCTTTTATGTCCAGTTCAACATTTGCTTCAAAGTTGCAACAAATTGATGCAGTCAGTGCTGCCAAAGTCTCAAGTTTTCCTATTTCCTCAATGATCACGTCGCGTTTACTCCCATGAAAATGCTCAAACGTGCTCTTTCGCCCCATGCAAGTGCCATATCGTCCTTTCCATCGATTTTTCCAAATCGTCCATTTTTCCGCTCTGTGAAGGCTCAGGATATTCAGTAGAAATGCTGGCCAGCAGCTGGGATGAGCTCACTCCATCAGCGCGAGGCAAAAGTTGGAGAAATTTGTAAAAAAAAGTTGCGGATTACTTCCATTTGACGTGAAAAGTTTTGAGGAGAGCATATACCTAATCATCTTCCATTTCAATTGCCATATAGGATGCCTTATAATGCTTACTTATATCGAGCCAAGTACGTTCAATGTTTGATATGGAATTTTTGGCAGCTGCCTTATTTGCATTTGCATTATTCAGGTATTTGCATGCGTAAAAGCCGCCTCGAATGACTTTTTGATCGTTGCATTCGGGGTAATTACTCTGCCTTTGCTTACTTTACTGTCCTCTTTCGTGTCTCCGGAACCACCGCCTCGACCGCTCGGACCATTAAGCATCCAGCCCACGCTGTTCTGCTCGGTGGTCATTTTTTTTGGAGAAAAAAAAATATAACGAGCAAAATGAGATGCGGGGCATCTATCATGTAACTACAATTATCAAAAGCCACCTTTAAAGCGATTCCTTGTTTTGAAATGAAATTATCTTGGATTTGAAGAATCCGCAAGCATGTGCTCTAGTGCGCGTTTCTGAGGAGTGTAACCTTTGAAGAAAAAGTGGATTGTAATTTCGTTTCTCTTGGTTTCCAGAAAGTACCCGTCTCCGAGTAGGCTCATGGAGAAATACGAAAAGTTGAGCAAAATTGGAGAAGGCTCGTACGGCGTGGTGTTTAAGTGCAGGAATAAGGAAAATGGACAATTAGTGGCTATTAAAAAATATGTGGAAACTGAGGACGATCCGCTTATACGAAAAATTGCACTACGGGAAGTTAGACTTCTTAAGGTAAGATGAAACTTCATTTCGAATTTGTTTCAACATCAAACTTGACTTTCAAATTTTTGAGTTTCTGATATTAGGATTTGAAAATCTTCAATAGCTCAATCATCTGAATTGTATCATTGCAAAACTTGATATTAGCATCATTTTACATCGCAGCCATGGCATGTTTTTTTTCTGTTTCAAGTTACAATTAATGCAACTAGATGTGCACATGGCTAGGATTTAATTATATAGTACTATCCAACTTAGATTTTTTTATCCAAATCTGAGATTTTTTAGTTTAAATCTGCACTCATATTTATATTAATTTGTTTTCTTTCATTGATTCTGTTTTTTTTTATTAATTGCAAATAAATTGTGCAACAGTGTACAGATTCTAGCCGTTTTAGCAGTATAAATTTTCAGTCAATGGATCATGTGACTTCGTTTTGTTTTAATTCGCTTTTATATACTAGATTGCACGCATTAATGTCATATCTGTGGAACATCGTTTCATTCTGACGTCAGCACAACGCAAACCGCTATTATCAGTGATCTGATGTATTCTGGTCAATTTTAGAACTTTTATATAATGACTAGGTTTGCATAATTAGCCAAATGTTATCAAACATTTCTTTCTGGATTATGTTAGGGTTCATTGGGATTGAATCATTAGTATTGATTCTATTTAATGCAGTCATCTACAATAGTCACGCGCAAATTTAATATGATATAAAACATCTCTAAAAGACTTATTCAGACGTCTGTTGTTATTGCATTTATTAAACATTTTTTTGAATTTTTCGGAAATTGAGATCTTTCACTTCAATCAGTGGTTTTACAAACTTTATTAAACATTATGCACTCTAAAATCAAAAGGTATACATGTATCAAAGTATATACATGTATATTTTTATCTTTATAAGTATAAATAATATTCAAATATATCTGAAAAATAAAAATTCTGCGCTCAAAATGTGTGTTAATGTTTGTACCATTGATTGATATTATAATTTGTAAGGTGTAAGGAAGAGGGAACCCCTTGACCAAGGATAATGGACAAATTGTTGACATCTTCTGTCTTAATTTGAACGTGAAAAAATTCCTTCTAATAAAATAAAATACATTACTTTAATTAAAAATTCATAAAATCTGTTTTTTTTTGGTAAAAATAGTTTGAATCTTCAATTTCTCATCAAAAACATTCCAGATTAAACGTATTTCTATGTTTTCTCGATTACCTGAACGTGCAATTACATAGTTATTCTATTTTTATAAGTGTCATTTTCAAAACATTCATCCTTAAGAATAAGAAGTAGTTCTTCAATATACTCTACTGTAAATGAGACCTTGTAGGCAAAAATGATGAAATCAACAATCGTCCTGAAAATGTTACTCGTATTGATTCATTGAATTTCTTAATGTTGTACGTCGTTTAGCTTATCCCCAAAGAATTCTAAATAATGCATATCGCACTGTTTGCTTTGTCAATGGTTTTTGGGGAAGTTAGACAAGGTTAGCTTTCCGTTCCACTCTGTATATTTTATGTGGTGAAATTACTGGGAGTCCATTTCTTACGTGACAGCGTACCTGTTTTTGGCAGGCGCCTTTGTATGATTTGCACGTGTCTAATCACCGATGAATAGTTGTGCAGTTGGCATTTGTATTCTCGTGCTGTTTAATCGATACAAAATGCGTGCCCCCTACATCCCACCTACGTATTGTTACGTCATGAAATTGAAAGCACTGTGCGTTTAAATCAGCAATTTTCCTACCATTAATCACTACAACGTATTTTATAAGTTTTAGGCCAGAACATGCATAAACAATATAATTCACCGCTTCCATGCTTGGTAGCCCATGCTTAACCCAGTAGTTATATTGCAGCTCTAATTAGCACTGCTCATGAACTGGTTTTAATTTGTGAATGAGCATTGCATTAAAGTTTTATCATGCACCAGAATTGGACGTATACGTTTGCGCCGATTTTGAGATATAATTCAGTTTATCCATTTAATTCAATTCAATTCAACTCAGTACCCTACAGTCAGCAACTCAATGCCATATGGTAGGGGGGGTCAAGCCCATTTTCAGGAGAAAGCTCCTACGTC
>JAQGAO010004688.1:0-14723 GCA_034697705.1 Ommatoiulus sabulosus
TGAAATAAACACTGTTAACCCCTTATCTGGTTTATTGAGTACTTGTGCTCGCAGGAGCCACCATTAGGTTACGTTCCGGACGCCGGGTGGCGTCACACTATTGAAGAAATCATTTAAAAATTACCTGTAACGTGCATTTAAATAACTAATTTTCGATATACTAACGAGGGGTATTACAATGGCAATTATCAAGTCATACACATTCGTGATAATTGTTTTTCTGTCCCACGTTTTAACAACGTCGTCGCTGAGTAAGTATTAATAATGCCTAATTTCAGCTTAATCATTGATTTCCACTTAACCATGATTGATATACTACTGTATCTGTATAAGTATGTCACCATATAAACTGATCCAAATTTAAACAATTTTCTTCAATAAATTTTCCTGAAAATCAGTTCAATTCTAACAGAAATTCGTACACATCGGATGTTACTAATCACAGCCTAAGTTCTACTAATCTCGTACTTATAGTGCTCGGAGTGTTGTTAAGCATTGCTTGTAGCTTAGCAACGATATATTATCTACTAACAAAAAGGAAATATACATTTACACGAGATGACATATCATACTACAATCGAACCTCGTTAAGACGAATCTCAATTATTTATTTGTAAGAAAGAAACGCAAAATGTCTGAGAGGCAAAGGTGAGTTTAATTGCATTTTTCACATGTAGAGATTATCCCTCTTCAATTTAAAGATTTTTTAAAAAGTATTTTAACCAACATTTAATTAAAATACTCTAAATCAGACTTAATGGCTCATTTGTTATCAAAACAGATGAATTAAAATGCATGCAAGTCTCAAAGCCACTTAAAAAATGTCATTCATTAAAAATGTGTGGTCACTACAGTAAATAATGACGCCATACGTAACGATTCTAGTAATAACGTCATCCATTTAAATTCAGAGATGACGTCATCATTTAATTATGACGCACCTGTCGTAGTTGAAAACGTGTGCGATATATTTTTTTTAATTTCTACAGCACTGATGGCTATTAACTGACAACAACCTGTCGAATCCTCCAGATTACGGACACTGATGGATACGAGCTGCCAAAATTAAGTCCAGAAAACTACCAGCTAATGGATGACTTCGACTTTCACATTTACGAAGAATTACAACAATAGTGTAGAGTTACCATTTGGAGGGTCGAGTTTTTATTTTCAGTTTCACGTCAAATAATTTCATAATTTAGCAACTATGTATTCAGATAGATTATAGCTGTAGAAATGCATTTTAAATTATTTTAAAATGTCTTTTGAAATAGATTGCATCTTTGAAATACATTCAAAATACTCGACCAAACGAAATGCATTGACTTGTCTCAATCTAAATTGATTTCAAATTGCATTTCGTTTACATGCGAGCAATCATTAATCGCAAGGGCCATGACTAATGACTAACCAAAATAGTCGTAGGCATAACCAATGCAAGAATGATTAGTCGTTAGTCTTGATTGACCAATCGACTAAAATGCCCATCTCTGGTGTTCTTTAAAAAACTCAACCTTTATGCAGCATTCTTACGAAACATCAATTATAATGTTAATAATATGGTTATGCTTTACCAATTTAGTCAAGCTTTTTTATGATTAAAGTTTGTGTTATGGTAATATCATGTTTTTACGCTTATTGGTTATATTTTTCATCAAATGATAGTGTATAACAGTAATAAAATATTTTTTATTTGTTAGAAAGAAAATTCATAATGAAGAC
Source organism: Ommatoiulus sabulosus (assembly GCA_034697705.1). Lineage (NCBI taxonomy): Eukaryota > Metazoa > Arthropoda > Diplopoda > Julida > Julidae > Ommatoiulus > Ommatoiulus sabulosus. The sequence continues at coordinate 1,723 of JAQGAO010004688.1, forward strand.
TAGTATTAATTGGTAACCTTTTGATTATCAGAAAAATGAAAACTAAACTTAATACCAAAGCGTGAGTAGGCATACACAAATTTTTAACAATTGTTTCAATCAATGTTTCCCAGACATGCATGAAATTTGTTAAGGATTTATAGAATTTAATATTCCTGTTTGGAATTCTTATAAACCATATATTCAAGATTCAAATGTTATCAATTTTAACCAGGGCCACATGTGACACTTCCCAACGTCAATCTGATTCAGCGTTACACGAATACTGTTACATCGCAATATATATAAGGAAACGTCAGAAGAATAAACTAGGGGATATCTCCTCCCTAAAGACGCCCAAAGGAATAAACAAAACCCAGAAAGAAGATAATCCCGAATATCACATTAACCAAAAAAATTCCAGAAGTAACATTACATAATTTAGATTTACTAATATAAATTTGACGATGTTAAGAAACGAAGAAATCAGTGAAAACAATTTAAATAATGTTAGATCCCAATTAAGATTAATAATATTAAATTAATCTCTTAAATCTAATTCTTCGTACTCACAAAATACTGAAAAAATCGTTTGTAAACAATTTTTTTTAACAGACATTGCACCAAATGACTGGAATATTAAATGCAATTTATGAATAATTCTGCTTAAGACGTTACGATAAATGTCGTTAATTTACATCTTTTCTAATGATTAAATATATCGAGACAGTATGCTGCACATACGTCACAGAATGCAAACTAATGTTTAATTTTCATGACCTTTCAACGTCATTGTTGAATTAACGAGTGATACATGTTTTGGGTAGCTATTTGTATATTTCGAGTCAACACTATTTACTCAATGATGCTATTTGTTGATATTTTTTTAACATTTACTGATCTGCTTTATTTTCGATTTCACTTTCCCCTATGCAAAAATGTACGCGCCTTTGGATGTTACTGATTAAATACTACATCTTATGATTCAGAAATTTCGCACACAAAGTTGCATATATGGCAATATATTAAATTTGAAACATAATGGGGAAAATCGGACAATAAATTAGGAACTCCCGTAATTTGTATTCAAATAACTTCGAAGTGTAATCGACTAACAAGGACTACAATAATGGCATTGATCGAAATTAACAACTTTGGATTACTCGCTTTTCTTGCCTGCATAATAATAACAGCGTCGATAAGTAAGTAAAATTACATTTTACATTTTTTTAAGCTTACGTGATTACAGTTGCCCATGGCCCTCTAACTCTAACTTTGGTCTGATTAATGTGATTCATTAATCATTGATGCATAACTTGGAAACTGATCTGAATAATTTCCAATCTTTTCAAAGTAAAAATATTCAAAATTGTCAACATTGTACAAGACAAATTTGAAAATTTTATAATTTTTCTCATGATCATTTTGTAAAATGGTTAAAAATTATCATTACTAAATATTGCAAAATATCGTATATTTTCCTGTGTCGATTTTTCAAAATCGTGGATAACATTGATATATATGTAAATTTTGACATTGTCTCGGTCATGGAAATTTCTTTAAAATCCTGGAAAAATCCGGAGTTAAACGGTTAAGAAACAATTAAGGATTTACACTATGACCGTAGACGTTTTTGCGCTTCTAATTTACAGAAGTGGTCATCCGTCCAGAGAGTGCAACTTTCAAGGAGGGAGACAACGTTACTTTAAAATGCATATTTGATGAAAGAGTCGATGAATGCAGATGGCTGACAAAATGGGAATTTGTGGCAATCGGTGGTCGCTATCAATACATCGATGCAAATGCCGATGGAAAAAATACCAGCGATTGCAGTTTACTAATCATAAAATTTCGAGACATAGATGTCGGTGGATGGGTATGTTTAAATGCAGTAAACTCTACCGCCTACAAATCATCTGTTTCTAGTCCAGCTTATTTAACAATAGGCAAATCGAAACAGACTACATTATTAACGCCTAAACTAAATAAGATTAAGATCAGTAAGTAGGCTATTCGATTAAAATTAGAAATAAATCAATTTCGTAATTTTTCTATGCACATAATATTGCATTTTAAATCTCGATCTTGCCCAATGAAAAAGAGTTGCCAGCAACTCTTGTTTTAGTACTTTTTAATTTACAGAAATTCTCGTCCATCCATTGGATGCAACTGTCAATAAGGGAGACAATGTTACTTTAAAATGCATATTTGAAGAAAGAGTCGATGAATGCATATGGGGGACACTACTACATTGGTCTGTTTTGGCAGTCGGTGGGCGCTATCGATATTTCGATACAAATGCCAAAGGAAAAAATACCAGCGACTGCACTTTACTGATCACGAATTTTCGAGGCACAGATGCTGAGGCATGGTATTGTTCGAATGCAATACAACATCCCTATAAATTGTCTTTGTTTGTAGCTTCTTTAAAAATTGACAAATCTAAACCAAAACGGATTTGGATTAGTAAGTATACGGTTACTAATGCATTTCTATCTTAGTTTTTTAACTACGTTTTTCCCCGACTAAAAATTTTCAAGCTGACAATGTCCAAAATTGTCCGATTGTATTTCTGAAAAATTGCCTATTAAATGTCCAAAAATGCTCGATTAAATTCTTGAAGAAATGCCCGTAAAATGGGACATTTTTATGTATGTCTACATTGAGATTCTGATGGCGTCATTAAAATTCGGATGAGTTTTGAAATAAATCATTTATATCTCAGTTATTTTATACTTTTCATTAGTTGGTTTATTAGTAATACGAGGCGATAAAGGATTTTTTCTTATTTTCAAAACAATTTGTATTATTTAGTTTCATGGATACAATATTTTGGATCGTGTACGCTCTCAGGAGCTTGGACCTGCTTGGCTGGCATATTGGTTTTACACTCACGCCTTCATATTCGAACACTTTTGTCGTATTTAACTGAAAAAAGTCGAAACTTGCAATGGCGCCATTGTACTTTCGGAGAGGTGATATATGGCAAACACAAGGCGTTGAATGGTATTCAAATATTAAATTGAGAGATTTAATGGCAGAGATTAAATCTCGTTTTTATCAACCTTTTATCAAACTTGTCATTGCTTTTACGATATTCATGATATGCCTGATAAAGTCACAACTCGTTAATTTATAGAACTTTCAATTTACAGAAGTGCTAACCCATCCAGAGAATGCGACTGTCAATGAGGGAGACAACGTTACTTTAAAATGTATATTTGATGAAAACGTCGAAGAATGCGTATGGAATAAACAAGGGATTTACGTGACTGTCAATGGACGCTATCAATATTTGGATACAAATGCCAAAGGAAAAATTACCAAAGATTGTTCCTTAATAATCATGAAATTTCGAGACATCGATGTTGGTGAATGGTGTTGTTCAAATCCAGTAGATTCTCACTCCTATAAATCGTCCGCTTCTAGATTAGCATATTTAGTAATAGGCAAATCTAATTCAATTAAATCAACAACATCACCAACGAACAAAGTTTCGATATGTAAGTTTACGATTAAAGCTTTGATAGAATTCATTTCTATCTGTTCAATCGAGAGAGATAATGTACAAAGGGGACTCAGCCCCTTCTGCCATAAGTAAAAATGGGTTGTTTCATAGTTTGAAAATTAGATCATGTTCAAGTTAGTTGGTTAGTACAATGGTTAGTGATCACTGATTGTGTTATTGTTAGTGTTATTGCCCCGGTGTCAGCCTCCAAAAAGGGCGAGTTAAATGCCTGCCCTTATTGGAGGCAGCATCAGTCGCCCGTGTCGGACACCTTTAGGCATGGTAAGTTGGTTAGTTATTTATTTTTATTTGTTTATTTCTTATTTTAGGATGTTTGGGTAATTTTAGTAGTGATATTTATATGTATATTTAATTATTTGGTTCCTCAAGGAGGTTTCGTCTATTGTGGTTTTCATATTTTTAGGTATTGTTTTATGTTTTTCTTTCATTTTTGAGTGGGTACATTGGAACTCTATCTGTTCAATCAAGTTGGTCGACTTGTAATAACAAGTGATGAGAGAATTTTTTTTCTTTTAAAACCAAATTTTTTTAAGAGCTTTGTTGATGCATTGTCTTGGATCGTGCAGGAACAACAATGCTCTCAGGAGCTTCAATGACATGCAAGGAGAAATTTCTCGTATCACTTTGCACTATATAGATAATGACATTACTTTAGAAGAAATTCTATATGCAAATGAAGCTACAAGCGTTTACAAATATTTTTTTTCAGAAATTTGCAAAAAAATTTTTTTAGAAATTTGCGAATTTTTTTTTTAGAAATTTGCAATTTTTTTTCCATAAATTTGCAAATAAAAATTTTTCAGAAATTTGCGAATTTTTTTTTTCAGATATTTGCAAATTTGTTTTTCAGAAATTTGCGGAATAATTTTTTTAAAAATTTTCGAAATTTTTCTTTTAGAAATTTGCCCATAAAACCACCCTTATGAATCAAAATTTAATATCGAATATTTTGTTTATTTGTAGCAGCAATTCTTGCTGACCATCCTGAAAATGCCACTGTTTTAGAAGGAAGCTTGGTTGTTTTGAAATGCAAATTAAACAAAACTATCAAATGCGTATGGTTCCGTAATGGTACAGCGGTGACTATCAAAGATCGTTACAGATATCTCAATTACACTGTTAATGGAGAAGACAGCACCAACTGCTCCATTGATAATAATCAGTTTGATAAAACTGATGCAACTCAATGGCAATGTGCTTGCGCCGTGGATGATTTTAAATCATTAAATGTAACATGCAAGTCGGTTCCTGCATATTTAACATTAAATAAATTAAATGCAACTACTGAATCATCAAACACACCGATAATGAAAGATCATGACTCGCCAAGTAAGAGCAACTAACTCTGAGAATCATTAATTAAATCTTAATATGAGTTGTTTCAATGAATTATTGATATTATTTGACCCATTTAAACTTGATGACATTTCAGATACAGTCAATCTATCTGATACTTCAGATATTTCAGATAGAGTTGATGAACACCCAGCAACGTTTTTTTCTGAGCAAAACAAGACTAATCTTATCCTTTTTTCCGTGATGGGACTGCTGCTGCTGGGGACAATTTTATCGTTAATCATTATAATCTGTCATCGCAGGAACGAAGGTATTTGCGATCAATGTTACATCACAGATTAGCAAGAAATTGAATACGGAGTCTAATATCAAGTAATATCATTTTCAGTTTCAAAGAATAATAAACTAAACTTAAGACTTAAAGCGTGAGTATACAAATTTAAGACATTGGTATCAATCATCGTTTCCCATCACCTCTTCATAGTTAAAGATATAAAACGTTCCTCGAAAACACATTTATGTAATTTTAATAATCTGTTAATAATTAAAACAGATAATTATATTTTTATACTCTCAAAAAATGATGTTACGATCAAAACCGTTTTCCATTTTAATCAGGATGACGTATGACCTGTCAAGACGTCAATCTGATCCAGCGTTACACGAATACCATTACATCACTACACAACACGAAACGTCAGAAGAGGACACCATAGGATACCTGGTTCCTAAAACTGCACAAACTAATCAACAAAATCAAGCAGATAATCCCGAATATCACGTTTACCAAGAGATTCCAGAAGTAACATTACACTTGAACTTACTGATGTAAATTTGACACTGTTAAGTAACGAAGATACTGATGAAAACAATTTAAATGTTTTTAAATTGATATCCTATAAATGAATTTATATGTACGTTATGTTCCATTAAATATTAATATCATTACATTCATTGCTTGAATTTTATATTCGCAAAATACTGAAAAAAAACACTTGAAAGGAATACCTTTTTAATAGGCATTGCACCTTTTTAAAAAATTACAATAAATGTTAAAATCTTACATCTTGATGGCCCTTGAAATAGTCCTCGTAACTATATGTTTTGGGCGCCGTTAAATTCAGCGCCCCATTGTCCCCATTGTCTGATTTTTTTTATTTTTTCATCCATTCTGGAGATTTGGAGGGTGCAACAGACGTTTTAGCTAAAAGATGTCTGACGTTTTTCCTCGATTTGCGTAAAAGACAAGAGGTTTCTGCCACTTATTTACGTCGTCGTGCAAAATATTTATTTAATGATATTACGGCTATTTACTCAAATGTTTCACTTTCATTTTCACGTATAGATACTGTAAAAGTATAGGCTACTGCATTTTAATATCCCTGAGAGATGTATGCTTCTTGCAAGATATAAAATTTCTAAAAATGAAATGGAAAAAAAGTTAAAATAGCTGCTAATATCGATCGGCTCACGAGGATTATAATAATGGCAATTATCAAATTATTTCATTTTGCGATAATTGGTTTTCTTGGTGGCATATTAACAGCGTCGTCGCTAGGTAAGACAATACGTGAATTTTTATAGTTTTAATGATTTATTATAGTTGAAGTTTGGCCATTATGTCCAACAGCGAGAATGTACAAATTAAAATTAGAATAAAAGCCGATGAAGTCGATCAGTGTTTTATAAAATCAAATGATGATGAATTTTAGTTTTAATTTCCACGACGTAACTCGCTGACTCAATAGTTTAAAATAAGTTTAAACATTTAAAGCTTTTCGGTTCGGAATCTTCAAAATTTTATTTGAAACGAATATGACATCTTGCTATAGCTTTTAATTTAGCTGAATGTAATATCAATTTGCTTTGGAAGTTATTTAAACTCATAGAATAATTTAATAAATACCAGTTGCAACAACCTAAAGTAGGCCTACATGTATGTACATACAGTTTCTATTGATATACATGTAAGTTACATGCTTTCACTGCAGGTTTAATATAGTTAGATTTGAATACATATTGCTTAACAATTCAAATTTAATTTTAAGTTAGAAGAGTTTTCTGCAAATATCAATTTATTGTCAGAGATGGGCATTTGTAATTCAATTGATTAATCAAGACTAATGACTAATCATACATGTGTAAGTTATGGATCTTCTTATTGATCATTGATTAGTCGTAATCTAAACTAATTAGACAAATATTCGATATAGTCATTAGTCCTATATGTAACGACAAACTTCATATTTATGTATGGAACTGGGAAATTATCTAAGCAATTTTCCACAATTTTTCCAATATTCGACAATTGTTCAATTTTTTTCGTCAGTTTTGCAAATTTTATGACAAGTTTTGAAATTTTACTAATAATTGTGCAACATTTTGCATTTTTTTTCCAAAATTTCTGAAATTTTTCACAATTTGGCCATTGTTGAAAAATAACAAAACTGTCGAAAAATCTTTTTAACCATAGAAAATGAGCAGCATTGTCGACAAATTCGATAAATTGTCGAAAATATTTGCGAAACTGCCGAAATTTTGAAAAAACAGTCCATCTCCGAGACTATTTAGTCATCCAGTTTAGTCACTTTTTAGTCATGATTGCACATTTTTTTTTCCGGCTAAAACTTTATTGTCCTCAATTTTAGCCATGATTGAAAATTTATTCGATTAATGTCCAGAACTGATTTGTTGGTTTATTATGAATCTCTTATTATCAAGTTTATCGGTTTTTATTTACGATCAGCTTTCAAATGTACCATTGAATTTTCCACTTCTTATCAGCTCATTGAAAGTAAATTAGGTCATTGGACGATCTAATTTGCATTAAAGTAACATTATTATAGCAGAATTCTTACAGCAATTATGAATCCAATTTTGATGTTCAGATACATGTATAGGCCTACAAACAAAACAAACAATCTATGGTGCAGAAATCAATACACTGGTCATAAAAACTGGAGTTAAATGTTATTTTTGTACTTCGTATTTATAGAAGTGCTTGTCCATCCAGAGAGTTCAACTGTCATCAAGGGATACAACTTCACATTAAAATGTAAATTTGATGAAAACGTCGATGTGTGCGCATGGGTGACTCCTTGGTCTGATGTTCCACTCTTGAATTTTGATAGACCTTATCAATATTTAAATAAATATGACAATGGGAGAAACACCGTAGATTGCTCCTTGCAAATCACGCAATTCCAAGACAACGATGTCGGCAAATGGCAATGCTTTAATAAAAAACCATTCAATCCCTTTTACGATTTATCATCATATTCAAGAATGGCATATCTATCGTTAGGCAAACCCGAACCGATCAGTAAGTATCTTTGAAACGTTTCCTTCTAATCCTTCTATTCCGACTCATTCCATTGTAATATCAAAGAACCACATCAAAGTCACATCAAATAGTCTAATAACTTAAAATAATAAACTATTACAAGTAACAATAACCTAGAACAATTTATTCTTCTCTTCTCTGGATACAAAAGGACAATACTTATTTAATCTAAAGCAAATAGGGATTCAGTATCATTAAAATTTACACAAAATTTCATTTTACCAAAGTTGACGCCAAGTGATACACTTTTCATGTTTTAAAATATCAAAAATTGATCTCAAAATTAAAATTCTGATATCAATCGGTAGAAAATGTTGCATTTTACTCAAAGATTAGAAACACAATTTTGACGTAGAACTATACGTCTTTCCCCCGACTTAAGGAGACTAAGGTTTTGAAAGTTTTGGATTTATACATGACATATAAGTCCGAAATAATTTCCGATTATAAATCCGACAAATAGGCCCGAAAAAATGTCCGATTTTTGTCCTAAAAACCGATCGAAAAATTAAATTTCTGAAAATTCAAATTTCTGAAAATTCAAACCTAAAATTTTTGATAATCGATTCATTAAAATTCTGATGACTTCATTCAACATTTTCGGTGACGTACGCCATTCATTACATATTTTGGCCGTCATTCATTGAAATTCTGATGATGAAGCAATTAATTAAAATTATGAGTAGGCTACGTCATTATCAGCTTCAGATGAACCTGTAGTTTTGTTACAAAAATTACAGGATAGCCCAGCTATGCCGCTATCATTTTTTAATATATGGCTGGCCTTGTCACGTGATTTCACTAAATCCCTGATAAATACTAAATCGCCACGAATAAAATAAAATTGCCATTACGGTTCATGCGAGTCAGCAAATCTGCTTTTATATCCAGTGAGTAAAAGCTGTTTGTAAACATTTCATGTTAATGAATGATATCGTTTTCATCTCCCACATTTTCGCAAGTGCTAGAAATCGGTCCACAGAATACGACCGTCGAGTTTGGGAGAAATGTTGTGTTGGAGTGTCGTTTCAAAACGGAAGTCACGTGTATGTGGAGTAGAGAGAATGGAACACCGGAGATGATTGCAGGGCGATATCGTTTCATCAATTACGATGGGTCTCAACAGGTCAAGGATTGTTCGATGGAAATTATTGATATCCAAGTAGTCGACCTGGGCCCGTGGGGGTGCGCCACTTACGAAGTTAAACCTGCCATTGCTTGGTTATCTGAACAAAGTAAGTAAATATTAAGTGCCACAAAACAACTCATAACTGATGCATAAAAGCGTGCAGACTATACAATAACGGCTCCATGCTTCCCACAAGGGGAACTGACAGATCTAGCTTGGGGACCCGGGATTGGAGAAAATGGGGAGACCATCATGGGGAAATCATATTTTTTTAATAAATATTAATATTACTTTTATGTCAACATATTAACTGGATCATTTTATCATAAATTCTGTAGAACATCATGCTGGACTAACTTAAAGGTGGTTGGAGGGGTCCTCAAAGCCTGGCCTGGAGGCCCTCTTCAGAAGGTGGGGGCCATGACCGGCCCAGTAAAACCTTGTTGTGAATCAACATTTACACTTCAATATTTTCGTTTATTTATAGACTCAATTGTTCGTGTTCATCCTGAAAATGCCACTGTTTTGGAAGGAGGAACAGTTATTTTGAAATGCCAATTCAACGAAATTATCAAATGCGCATGGTTTCGCAATGCTACAGCCGTTACTATAGAAGAACGTTACAGATATCTCAATTCTTCAATTAATGGAGAAGATAGGATTGATTGCTCCATTGAAATTGGTCGGTTTGAAAAAAGTGATGCAACTCAATGGCAATGTGCTTGCACCGTGGATTCTAACTTATCAAATGCAACGTGCAAGTCAAATTCTGCCTATCTAACATTAAATAAATCAAACTCAACCAGTGAGTTAACAACAACACCAACAACTACAGCTCATTATTTAGAAAGTGACAGTAAGTGTAAACAAAGATAAGATTCATTAATGACATCTTTATAAGATGAGTTGTTTTAATGAGTTATTGATGACCCTAGACGCATTCAAACTTCACATTTCATCCACAGATGAAGTACTAAAAGAAAAGATTTTAGGATTCGCTATGACTAATTTCTTACTCTTTGTCGTCATTGGCCTGCTGTTGGGGGCAGTTTTATTGTCAACTATTGTTTACATTGTTCGCAGGAATAATGGTACTCATTTTATCATAAGCTCATGTCATCGTATTTGATTAACCACGTAAAAACAATGTCGCCCTAATAACAAGTCAAATCCGTTTCATTTCAGCCAAGAAAAGACAAAACTTGAAACCTTTAATGTAAGTATGCCCATTTAAAAAAAAAATTATCAATCAATGTTTTCCAAACAAACGCAGAAAACACATTTATTAATTTTTTATAAATATGTTCAAGACGTATATTTACGATAAAAACGTTATTAATTTTATCCAGAACCACATCTGACACGCCACGACGTCAATCTGATCCGGCATTTCACGAATACCTGCATAACATCACGACACAACAGAGAACGTCAGAAGAGGACGCTGCGGGATATCTTGTCCCTAAATATGCAATAACGGACAAACGAAATCAAAAAGATAATCCCGAATACCACATTTACCAAGAAATCCCAGAAGTAGTTACGTGTAAATCATTGCATAATCTAGTTGAAACAAATAGGTTGTATTAGGTATTTTACTAAATGCCCGAAAATATAAATAAAATTAATTAATAAATCTTTAGAAAAACGAAGGATCGTCACATTACCTATTTTGTAATGATTAAATATAAAAGCAAAGCCAAAGAATGCGAGCTGGCTTGTAAGAATTGCCGATTACACAATCGAAAGGTCTTGCATTTTTTTGGACGGCCATTTGTTTATTGTGAGTCAAGCAATATTTACTCAATGATACTGTCTATTTACAAACATGTATTATAAAAATATTTACGTTTACTAGCTGTGTCATTTTCGGTTTCACATTTCAAAATGCCTAAAGATGCGCAAAGATAAACGTTTTACCAGATATTGCACTACATGCATGTAAAATTAAATGCAATTTGTGAATTATTATTTTTAAGAAATAATGGTAAATGTCCTTATCTTCCATCATTTTTAATGATTAAATACGTGTATACACTATACTGAAACGGCAAAGTCAAAGAATGCTTAATTTTCATGACATTTCGACGTCATCGTTGAATTAATAATGGCGTATTCCAATCGTCCAAAACATCTGCACAGGTGATGTTTTTGAGTGTCTATTTGTTTATTTCGAGTGCAGCAAAATTTACTCAATGATACGTTTCTTGATATCTTCTTGCTATTTACTAAACTGTTTCATTTTCGGTTTGCCAAAATGAAAGTGCCTTTGAATGTTACTGCTCAAATTGCACATCTTATGATTTAGAAAATCCGTACACAAAGTCATAAATGGCAATACATGTATATTAAATTTGAAACAAAATGAAAGAAATCGGGGAAAAAGTTAGGAACTCCTGTAACTTGTATTCAAATAACTTCGAAATGTGATCGACTAATAAGGACTATAATAATGGCATTGATCAAATTTAACAACTTTGGATTACTCGTTTTTCTTGCCTGCATAATAACAACATCGTCGATAAGTAAGTAAAATTACATTTTACATTTTTTGTTAAGCTTACGTAATTACAGTTGCACATGGCCCTTTAACTTAATCATTCATTTACCTAGTTCTGATTAATTTTATTCTAAAAATAAACTTAAAAATTTAACCAATAAGCCACAATCTACGCGTGATAAACTCAAGTGATTCTCAATTTCAATACTATTATTTCAACTCCAATTATTTTAATGATACAATTGTGCTAAATAACCATTTCATATATCTTTTTAATGCAGTTAAAAAAATTCTAATTTCAAACTGTACCTGATCAACTTTCGACAAATATCAAACATTTGGCCGTTTTATGTTTATTAATTAACAATTAATGATTGAAATTAGGCAAATAAATGCTTCAAATGTTTTAATTTGCATAAATTTTTTTCAATAAACATGTTCCCTTGTTTTAAGCCTGGGTTAAAATTAACTTGCATTAAAAACTATTTTATTTTAAATTAAAAATGGCTTATTTATATAATAATATTAATAAATTTCAATATTCACAACTTATTTATTGATAACATTGTAATTTCATAAAGCGCTTGACTTTAAAACAACTTTATAAAAATAGGTTTTATAACTGGGAATATACTCATATTAATTCGTTTATAATAACTACTTGCATAACATGGAAACTATTCAGCAAATATTACAACAATTTATAAAAAGGGTACTCATAGAAAAGCTTTAAAAATCGTACATTGGTAATCAGCGAAAAATCTCGGACATCTGCTTGGTTTTTGATTATTTTTAATAACTAAAGTTATTCGATTTTTAAAACAACAACCAAATAACTTTATAAATAATCAGAGTTCCCCAGACCAGGAAAAATCAGGAAACAATAGCTCATTTTAAAAAAAGTCAGGGAAATTCAACGTATTAATGTTGTCACAATCCGCAATTAATGCTTCTACGTGGTTAGCGCTCATGAGGCATTTGTAAACTTGTTTTAATTTACCCAGTGTTATCTGAAATGGAACAACTGCAATACTACATTCTCAATGGCCGAACAGTCGGTGACTTCCAAGGGGCCCCCACATACTATAACAGCCACTCATATAGCACCTTAGATTACTTCATTATAAATTTACTCACATTACCTTTCATCACAAACCTCAAAGTTCTCCCATTTTGCAATTCAGACCACTTCCCAATTGCCATCCAATTGAATACTAACATAAAA
>JAQGAO010004689.1:0-14722 GCA_034697705.1 Ommatoiulus sabulosus
GAAAGGAAGACGGTCATGGCCGATTTAATTTAGGAACTATCCCAGCATTCGCCTGGAGAAATTGTGGGAAACCATGAGAAACCACAACCGAAAATAGCCGACCCGGGAAGCGAACCTGGGTCTACCGAATGCAAGGCGAGAATGTTAACATATAGCCGCCTTGCTCGGTGCTCGGTGCTTGGTGCTATAAATGTTTTGTAAGGTTTTATATAATAATATGGCAGACAAAGTATTTACTATTTTGGAAATTTTGACCTGCAGTAATACTTTAAAAAAAAAGTGGCGAAATTGACCGTTAATCGGTCAATTTCGCAACATTTCGGCTATCTCGGCTAACTTTTATCAATTAATTTTCTAAAGTTTAATACTTTAGAAAATTAATTGATAAAAGTTTTAAAAATTGATTGATGAAACTTCGGTGAGATTTTTTTAAACGGTGAAATTTTGGAAAATTTTGGAAATTGGTCAAAAATCTGACCGTGGTGATAGGCCTACTTTTAAAAAAAAATTGCTGTGAAATTCACCTACTAAACTTTCGAAAATTAATTGATGATACTGTGGAAAAAAATAACGATGAAACTTTGAAAAATTTCTTAAAATGGATCGATGAAATGTTAAAATTTTGGAAAATTTAATTGATGAAGCTATGGACAATTTAGGAAAGTGGACCGACGAAAGTTTGGAAAAAAAACATTTGAAAATTGACCGATAAAAGTTTAGAAATACTGAAACTTAATTTAGACAGTTTTGCAAAATTGACTTATGTAATTTTAGAATTTTTTAAAAAAGAACCGAAAGTCGAAGGAATTTTATACAAATACAAAATCCATTGTTCTTCTTCAGCTTCGGTGAAATGATGGACGACATCAAGTACATCGTCGCTACCAACGAATTCATCTCGCACGTCAAGGTTATAGGAAAACACTCATCGTGGTTCTTGCGTTTAAGGCAACACGTCTTTGACCATAGCAGACATCTTGAAAAACAAGGCAACGTTTAAAAATTACCGAAAGAATAAGATCAACCTCAGACAAGAGGACGTGGTCATCCTCATGACCATCAGAGTCAAACCTGGAGTGGTAAGGAAGAGGAATCTAAAGATCTTCTCTGAAAGTTGTGGGAAGTTTGCCCATAGTTATGGAAGTGTTACGCCAAAAGTTCTTAAAAGGTTTTATGCTTAAAGTTCTCAAAAGTTCTTGAAAAGTTTCTTGAAGTTCTGCTCAAAAACTCATGAACATTCGTGAAAAGTTTTAAAAGTTTTTGCCTAAAGTTCTTAAAGAGTTTTGCCCAAAGTTCTTGAAGATTTTTGCCCGAGGTTCTTGAACAGTTCTGCCCAAGGTTCTTAAAGAATTTTGCCCAAGGTTCTTGAAAAGAGTTTTTCCAAATGTTCTTGAGGAGTTTTTCCAAAGGTTCTTGAAGAGTTTTGCCCAAAGATCTTGAAGAGTTTGGCCCGAGGTTCTTGAACAGTTTTGCCCAAGGTTCTTAAGGAATTTGGCCCAAAGTTCTTGAAAAGAGTTTTGCCAAATGTTCTTGAGGAGTTTTTCCAAAGGTTCTTGAAGATCTGTTCAAAGAGTTTTTGAGCAGAGTTTTTTATTCTTGAAAAGTTTTTGAAGTTTTTGCCCAAAGTTCTTGAAGAGTTTTGCCCGAGGTTCTTTAACAGTTTTGTCCAAGGTTCTTAAAGAATTTTGATCAAGGTTCTTAAAAAGAGTTTTGCCAAATGCTCTTGAGGAGTTTTCCAAAGGTTCTTGAAGAGTTTTGACCAAAGTTCTTGAAGAGTTTTTCCTGAGGTTCTTGAACAGTTTTGCCTAAGGTTCTTAAAGAATTTTGCCCAAGGTTCTTGAAAAGAGTTTTGCCAAATGTTCTTGAGGAGTTTTTCCAAAGGTTCTTGAAGAGTTTTGCCCAAAGATCTTGAAGGGTTGCACCAAAAGTTTTTGAAAGGTTTTCTTAGACTCGCTTTGCCCAAAAGTCTCTGTCTTCTGGTTTTTGGGCGACATACTTGGTAGTGATGTCGATTATGGAGTTGCAGTTTACCCGTTCCCGATATCGTTCAAGTTTGGCCTGGTTTCAGCGCAATAGTCCCCCTTGTTGTTGTGTATGGTACTTGTATGAGGCAGTAAATTACAAGTTAAGGGCTGCAGGACGATAGATGGTGAACGGCACCATCTCGGGATCAGCAGGAAGAGGAGGAAAATACGGGGGTGGCTGTTCCAAAGCAAGAATACATCTGTCTGGACCATTGGGATCCAAGGGGAACGGGTTCTTAACAGCATAGGGTGGTGGTAGAAACTGTTCCTCGAGGGAGCATTTTGCTGCGAGGGCTACGGCTTGACCCCTGGTGGCGATAAGATAGATGGAGGGAGTAGCTGCGGCAGTTGGAGCACCCTGAGAGGCTGAGGCTTGATGCGGACGTCTCGGAGGCAGATCCCTATAGACTCTTGGGTGGCATGGTCTGGCTCCTGGATGTGGTCGCACTGGGCGATCCACCTGCTGTGAAGCTTCGTCTACATAGGTTTGGAGCTCTGTGAGCAAGGAAGCAAACTCTCGGCAGCGGTCCCTCCTAGCTCCATCATCTCCTCGGCCGAGGTGATGATGACGAGGACGTCAGACTCAGAGTCTGGTGAAGTGGGTGTAGGGTATGGGGTGTCTAGGTCCTGTGAAGAAAAAAAATTAGGGATTTGAAAAGCAAGGGTGAAGATTCCTGGGAAGGCAGGTGCGTGGAGCCATGTACAAAAGTGCAAGGGAGACTTACCCCTGAGGCCGACGATGTGGATACCAGAGAGGAAGCGTGGGGAGTGCTACCTAATGCTACGGGAATAACTGGTGCATTTAATTGGTGGTGTGACAAGTTGTGAGTTGTGTCAAATGAGTAAAAGGATGTTTTGGGGGTAATGTGGGATCAAGAAAGGAGGCTGGTAAACCTGCGCAACAACATACCTCTTCTTGCGAATCCTTCCTACAAGGCACCTCACTGTTGTGGCAGGCGAAGTCATTCTGCCTCTGCCAATTTGCTGCGCTCTGTAGGTTGGGCGAAATCAGCCAAAATCTGGCTGTTTGACTCCATGGAATCAAATCCGAAGTCGCGCCGCTCGAAATTGAGTATGGGGAGCCCTGCATTGTAAGGGTTCGCAACCCAAATCACCATTTCGCCAAATGAGTTGTGCACACTATCCAGAAAATGGCGCATAGCACTAATAGCTAGCGCAGGGGTTTTCTCCACATTTTGTGGCTGGTCTTGGGCGTAAGCAACGGAGTGGGAGATGCTGGGGACTGGGATGTCTGCCAGCACTGGAAAGTGGCCGTCCTCAGGCGACGGTGTTGTTGTCGCCAAATCCAACACATGCACTGGTTTGCGATCATCTTGTAGGTACATGCTAATCCTACACTCCTGTAGAAGGTGAGCAGCCTCATCTGCAATGTGTAAGTCCGGTAGGATGGTTTGTTGATATGGGGGGGAGCTTTTTCCAACTGCCGGGCGTTATACTATCCCAGTGGCACGTTACGATCAGGATCCCATATCTCAAAAGTGGTGATGAAGAGACGACTTTATGGACAACAAAATGCCCATGAAGTCAGGGAGCAAATTTAGAGATAAATCCTTTGGCGGAGGAACTTCGGGGATGCGTGCACACAAAAACGGAGTCGCCAACAGAAATTGGGGGATCCTTACAAGAGGAATTGTGCGTAATGCAATGGAAGTCCTGGGATTGTTCCAAGGCACCTTGTACCATCAGCATGCTTGTGGAAGCTAAAGCAAGAAAGTCGGCAAATAAATTTTGTTGAAATGCTGGGTCATAGCAAAAGGAGTGAAAGGCCAGCAAGTTGTCTTAAGGGGAACGTGAATTTTCTACCAAAAGTAGCCTGAAATGGAGAAAATGTGGATACAGAACTGATGGAGCAATTTAACGTCCATCATGCCAATAGGAGGTATTCTTCCCATAAATTGTGAAAGGATTGGACCGCGATGGATAATTTTGCCTTGAGATCCCTGAGTTTCCACATGACATAATTTTCTTGGGGATGGAATAAGGCCACATGTCGGAGTTCAAAGCCCATTGCCAATGCAGTTTGTTGGAAGCAGTGGGAGATGAATTGGGGTCCATTGTCACAATGAACAATCCGAACACAACCATAACGGAAACAAATCTCAAAAATAAGCAATTTACATAGCGTTTCGGCAGTGGCAGTGAAAACCGGAAAAAGTTCCAGGAGCCCAGAAGCGAAGTCACATCCTAAAAAAATCTGGGTGTTTCCGGAAAGGAAGGGTGGTAGTGGGCCAACAAGATCGATGCAAAGGATGTTGAATCTAGAGGGTATTGGTGGGGAGGAAATGGGGGTGGTAACAGGGCCATTGGTTGGCTTGTAGAATTTGCAAGCGACACAAGATTGGATGTAATCGGTGACAGATTGCTTCAGGTCAACCCAATAATACCGCTTTAAGATAAATTTCATGGTTGCTTGAATTCCAGGCTGTCCTGTCTTCTTTTTATCGTGATTCCAACGGAGGATGCCAGCTCTCCTCATAGAATGGGAAATCACCAACCGCGGTTCTTCACAGCCTAACATGTGTAATTGGCAGTACAATACCCCATTGCCCAACTGGTAACGTCTTGCCAGATAAGATCTGGTTACAATGCCTAAATCGTCGGAGTTAGATTCCAAGTCCTAAAAAATTTTGTACAGATCGTGATCTGCCAGTTGAAAAGAGTGTAAATCAGGGGGTTAATTGTTTGGCATCCACCATGAAGGAGTGAATAAGTACAACGGGTTCAGGAGGTTCGCCTGGCCTGGAGAGCATGTCAGCCAAGGAATTTAAACTTCTAGGGATATGATAAACTTCAAAATTAAAATGTTGGATAGCCATGATCCATCTGGCTACACTGCCCATTGGTCTTTTTAGAGACATAAGCCAACGAAGGGGGCTTGGTCTGAATATACCACGAATTTCATGCCCTTCTGATAACCAGCAAACCGTTTAACCGCCTAAATTACTGCTAACGCTTCCTTGTCAGTCGTAGAGTAATGTCGCTGCACCGGATTTAAGAACTTTGAAGAATATTCAATAACTCTCACGTCCCCCTTATCACCCTGCGCAAGGATGGCACTGAGCTCAACATCGCTGGCGTCGGTGTACAAACATAAACTTTCGGTGAAATCAATTTGGGAAAAGATGAAGCCAGTATTACCAGATATCATCCACTATTTTTGGAGTCAGGTCAGCCTCACAAAAAATCAAAACATCCTCCATGTAAAGGCAATGAAATTTCGAGCTTGTAAAGCGACGCGAGTGAAGCCGATTTATCGGTCAGGAAACTTTAAAACCATTTTTTAAATTGATATGATTCTAAATTCTGGACCTACCTGAATTATGATTGAAGATAATCAATTCCGGATAATTCTCAATCGATTTTCAGAGTGGATTAATCAGCAGATGGCGAAATATCCGATCAGTGATACAGTGTAATGAGTGTATTTTTAATAAAACTCTCTGGGATTTGTGTCCCGCCATAACTGGCTGTTGTTGTCAAGAAAAACGATGATTTTTTTGTGATTTGATCGTGCTTATGTGCATGTTCTGACATGACGTCGCAATAAAGTATCGGAGTTTCAGCTGTTTACTGTACATAGTCACGATCTTTTTTAAAAGTATCGGACGTTAATACAGTACTTTCAACGGTTACTGTAACATCACCCTGAGCATGCGCATAAGCGCGGCCATGCGACGCAATTAAACTCAATTTGATATTGGCAGGGAAACCACGCAAATTTAATTTGCGTGGTTACAATTTGCATGTTACAAACAAGCTAATAGCTAACAGCTAATAGCTAACCGCCAAAGCTAATAAATGCAATGCTAAAATTTGAGGGACATTTTTCTTGGCTGGTATTTGAATTTAATTTCAATTTCAATTTGCGTTCAATTGAATTCTGTTGCCATTTACACAACAGAACTGGCACGTGGAAGCACCACGCACCATGCTGGTTTCTTCATTTGTCCAAGCTGAGCCAGAGCGTCCCAGTTGTTTAAGACCCATTCCCAATCGGTCTGCCGTCATTTCGGACACGGGACATGGTCCAATCAATATGGAAATCTCCAATTTCCAGCCAATTTACCACCAGTTCAACACTGAGCAAGGACTACACCAAATTCACGAAGAAGAGCCGGTGTACCATCAACTGCAACCGATGCATCCCATGACTGCAGATCTCGAACGCCAAAACTATGATGCTACCACTCCTGACGGAGGCTACATAGCCAACTCATAGCAAACTCATGAGAGACAACGAAGATGACATTGCTTTCGATGACGATACCTTCGATGACATCAATAGTGAGTAATTAAGTAGAAATATTGTGAAAATTTTACCCGCTAATAACATTTTATTGGGCGTTATAACCGTCCATAAATTGCTTTAAATCCAAAAATACTATTCATTTATTTCTGTCTCTCTCAATTTCGAAACTCAGAAAACAACATTTTCCTTTTCATTACTTCTATGTCATTGTCATATTTTTTTGGGATTTTTTATTTTTTTTCTAGATAGCGATTAGCAAAGTCTACCAAAGAATTTTTTTTAAAAGAAAACATCAACTGTTCAGTAACTTTTTGTAGTTTTAAACACAGAAAATCTCAACTGCCAAAATTGTCAATATTTCTTAAGTATTCCCACTATTTTTTCACATTAAATTTGCATTAACACATAATTTACTTACGTCGAATATCTTACATCTCAAAACTTAAAATATCTACCGACAATATTATCCATTATACACATAATTTTAAAATCATTTCTAAATAAGATTTTAATACTGTTGATATCATACTTATGAACATACCAAAGATTTTCGTTTAACAGATTTTATCCGTCACATTTTTTTTGTTCTTTGTTTATTCCAACAACTTGCAGACTATCATTGCATGCAGTTTGTAACATGTGTCATTCCAACACATATTTTCCCTTATAGCATAATACTGTTGTTATATCCTAATGTGTTGACATGTTCAATTAAGCATGCATACACATTATTTTTTTAACCAAGTATATTGGCATATATTTTATTCAAGTTTATTCGTTTAAATGTATAATCAGTTTAACAGTCTCAGAAAACTGTGCAATATCACCATGACTGTTCATTGAATCGTTTTAATATCTCACTATATATATTTTTTAATGATGTTATATTCAAATCACTATCCAGTTTACTCTTGATGGGCGTGAGTCCTCAATTTACAATGGAGTTTCTGTTACACCCAATCCACGCACTTCCTATTAAATTTACTACCTCATTTTTCATATAAAATTTGGGGAGGGGGGTTTAAGGCGTACATTGCATAATAATATTTACAAAAGTAATCAAATTGAACTTTCAAAATTACCTCCTAAATTTAGGCAGTAAAAAGGAAGGCCCAGCTGACCAGGTTTGGCGCCCATATGGCCATATTGTTTAACTCCTGTTTTGCAGCTGTGCTTTTCCCGCCTAAAATCATGGCAAATCTTCCCGCCTGTTTCACAGCTATGAAGTCCCGCCATTTCTGAAAAGAAGTAAACATAAACATTAAAACTAAATTAATGTATTTGCACTGGCACCATGACAGCTCACCATTTTCATGCAATTCTGATTGGCTAAGGCAGAGCAATGTCAGGGCCAGTGTCCTTTATAAGGGCACTGTTTTTAGCAACAGTGTCGACCAATTCTCTTGCTGAAATATTCCATGTCAGTTGCTTCAATCCAGGCCAGATTGAAACAACTTAGAAATATTTTACTTTTCTGTCAGTTTTACAAAACTAAAGTTTCACCAACAAGTTTTAATTGTGAATGCTATATGTATTTGTTACCGAACCTATAATATATAAACAAAACTACAAAACAACATAAGTCTATGTGTGGATACTTACTCTGGTTCTACGCCTAAGGATTAGCAGGACTCCTGGATTTTACGTCAAAGGATCACCAATCTAGAAAAGCCACAGAATAAGTACAGTGTATTCGCATGCAAATTACTGAGTGTTTGCACGATAGTTACAATACGTGTAGAGCGAGCCAACCCCTTACAGGAACATATTTTGTAAAATTTTATGATGACAATTTTGAACATTTTTGCATGACACTTTTTTAAAAATTTGACAATTTTGTATTCGGAAAATGTTGAAAATTTGTCTTCGGGAAAAGTGGGCTTTTCTCTCCTAGGTAAATATGAAAAATTTTGTCCTCAGAAATCGTAGCAAATTTTGAAATTTTGACCTCAATAACGTAAAAAATGTTGCGGAAATCCTTGAAAATTTTGGAAATTTGTCCTTGGAAAACGTGGCCGATTTCGCATTTTTGTCCCTCAAAAAACGCACCAAATTTTGCATTTTGTTTCTCGGAAAACGTGGCAAATTCATAGGCAAATTTCGCAAATTTGTCCTTCGGAAAACGTGGTAAATTTGGCAATTTTGTCTTTGGTAAATTTGGCAATTTTGTCCTCGGTAAATTTAGCAATTTTGCCCTCGGTAAATGTGAAAAATTTAGAAAATTGATACTCATAAAACGTGAAATGGCCCTTAAGCTAACCATGTAGAAGCCTAGTTGTGCAGGCTCCTTCCCTAGCAGCTTTCAATCTCATCTCACCGCCATACGGCCCCCACTGACTTGCGAAAAAAAATCATATTGACAACCCACCTCTGTCTCTCTCAGTGACAGCACCCTAAATCATCATAAGGCCTCTACGCGATGATCACTTACTAAGCTAAACTAAACCTTACTTTTAAATTGCAACAACATGACTACATGTACGTTGAATTTCTTTGACTGTTTTCAAAACGAGCCCTTTCTTCCCTGACTTCTAAAGGTTGTCGAAGTCTGGGGGTACCCTGCATCAGTCCATGGACATTCTGCCCAGTCATAATTTTATTAATTGTTACGTTTACCTTTCAGTATTAAATGTGCACACTTTTTAAAAGCATTTTAAGATAACTTTACACATAACACTGGATAAACCCCTTATGAAAAGTAGACTGCTTTATCATTGGCAGGTATAAAAACGTGACATCACACTGACAGCATTTCTGGATGGCCCTCTTGCTCAAAATTAGACTGCGTATACATGAGGTCGCTCTTTATGAATGGCCCCCAATGCCCGTTATGCCCTGCTTAACGGGTCATACGACCGACGGTTTAAAACGCCACTCAGCACATGCGCATAAGCGCGGTCACTTGACTTGAAGGTAACCGTATCTCTTATGGGAACCTTGCTAAAGGTCCCTATTAACGAAGGATTAACCTTAATTAGCACTTGGTTTCCAAATAATCCAAATCTTTCCGGATATGTTGCCCCAGTAGACAATTGGACATTTCCAGTTTTAATTGACCAATTGCTGTTAGTCGTGACTAAACAACATGACAACGGGCCATGGCCCATACATAAATTTGGAAACCTATAACCAAAATTTTCACTCGGACACTGGTCGTGCATCGTTCTATACCGCTTCCATCAAATTGAAAATCATTGTCAATTACTTTCAACATTTATATAGATATTTCTGGTATTTCAACTTTCTAGTAAAGTAAGTCCATATTTTAATGTACATGTAGTGACCCTAATTACATGGATATGTCATAAAATAATAAGAACTTACCTGTCCTGAAGTTATAACTGGAAGTTATCAATTATGATGACTGATTCCAAATGAAAATAGTCTCGAACAAATTAAGAGGAGGCATCCAGAAGTGCAGTAGTAACAAGTTGATGATGGGGAATCACTCCTGTACCAACTTGGACAAAGTTTTTGAGGAAAGTGATCTGCTCCACTAGTTTCGAGGGACAGCGATGGACAACTAGTCCCACGGAGGGGAAAGCTGAAAAGAAGAAAACATCCGAGTTCGCGTGAACTTCGACCGTCAGTTGAGCTGCCATTGGGCATGGGTTGCCCTCAACCACGCCACACCACACAAACAAGAAAACCATACAAAGAAAATCCGCCCGAGTCACACCAAAGGGAAGCCTGTACTCAAGGCTGGGAAGAAGAGGTCTAACCCAGAACAGGTAGTTTGAGAAAAATGGGAAACTACTTTGGACGAAGATAGCCATTTCTAGGTATAGATTAGGCTAGGAGTTTGAATATTTTGAAATGTTTTGAATTTCGACTTTATCTTTTGATTTCTTATTTACTTTTGAAATTCGTGTATCTTGTTTTATGATATGCTAATTAAATAAGATTAAGTTGCTCACTCACAATGTTTGGTTCCTCACTTTAAATGTGCTACCTCCAACAAACTTGGAGAAATTAGGTTATGAATTTTGTTGATAGTTCTGGCTGAACCCCAGACACCTTTGAGGAGACTACGCTACACATAACCAGAACTGTAGTTTATGTCAGTCTGCGGTCTGTCCGGGAGGCCGTGGGTTAGGACATTTTTTATTGTTTTATAAATGTTATCTGGAAGTTTAGCTAAATAATTTCATCAAACCAATAAAAGTAGAGGCAATATCCTATGAATTCATCAATTCTGTACGAGACTTGTAACACACATTATGGATGTCCAATTCGAACAATGGAAGGAAAGCTTTTTCAGCTGATGGATTTCAGCAGAACGATAAAATAAGATATATCAAAGTGACGTCAATAACATCACAAGGGTGGACAGAAATGCATTTCATGGTTTCACCAATGTAATAACATTGCATTATACCTAGAAAATAGCAAAAGAGCGTAATTAGCTCTCCATTATAACAAAATCCAAAGCCTGGACAAAGATTCGTTTCATGGCTTGACCAGGTTAACTCTTGTGTATTACAGTTGTCTACATTTAGTAACGCAGTAGTATCCGCTTGGACAAAGATCCACACTGTACTTAATGGCTAGACTAATTTAACGTAATTAGCTCTCCATTATAACCAAATCTAAAGCCTGGACAAAGATGCGTTTCGTGGCTTGACCAGGTTAACTGGGCTACATCTATTTAGTATCGCAATCATAACCTTGGACAAAGATGTATTTAATGGAATACCTAATTTAACGGAATTACAACACCAATACACCATTATAACAAAATCCAAAGCTAGGAGAAAGATGTGTGTTTGGGGCTGACAACTTCACCCAACACTCTACTGTATTAATAATTAAATCAATTTCCTGCACAAAAATGCCTTTCATGGATTGACAAACCTTAAATTTCCGGATATCTCCAACAACAATATGATGGAATATATTCGATTCATTGGAAAAAATAAAATTCGTTGTTCTTCGGGGTAACACTTATAAACATATTATAAACTATACACTATATATACTATGTATTATAAACTGATATAACAGATAAAATTAACAAAATTGTAACACAAACATAGCAATGACTTTTTCAAAAGACTGATTCTTTTAACGATTTTACTTTTTCATAAATGTAGAACATTTTTGAAAAATAGGCCAATGATTATGAAAAATTGGACGTTTCATCATAGAAAACGAGCCATTTTATCATAAATAACCTGTCTTTTTATAATAGATAACTCCTTTATTTGTCATACTGTTTTTCGCACAAAACCAGTCAAATTTTCATAGATTAATAGTCGTTGTACACAAAATATAATTATCATAGGAAAATATCATTTTTAAGGAAAGACATTTTTCTTTCAGATAAGTTATACGTAGTATTTATTGAAAATTGTTTTTTTTGTTGTGGAAAAACCACTTTTTCTTTTTCATAAATACAGAACATTTTTTGAAAAACTGTCTAATGAGAATTAAAAATGTGCCGTTTTATCATAGGAAACGTGCCATTTTATCATAACGAACCTGTCATTTTATCATAGATAACTCGTTTTTTTTTTATATGGTCTTTCGCAAAAAAAACCTGTCAAATTTTCATAGATAAATGGTCGTTGTACACAAAGTACAATTATCATAGGAAAATAGTTTTTTTTAAGGAATGACATGTTTTTTTTTTCAGATCGATTACACCTTACTTTCAGGTAACAAATTCCACTGCGATTGTAATTTACAATGTCTGAAGGATTGGTTCCAAGACAAACAAAACAAAACTTGCGGAATAACCTGCAGCACTCCAAATAAAGGTGATTTGAAAGCACTGAAATTCTGTAGCACCTGTAGACTCATAAAATACTAAGAAAGTTAAACCAACACAATTTTCCAATGAAACAATTGGTAACTCTGAACAATTTCAGACAAAGTGTTTGAAAATCCGAGGATATCCGAGAAAATCCGAGAAAATCCGAGCTGTTGGACATGGACAACTTATGCGACTCTGACTTTTGTACAATAACAAACTTTTACAAGGATTTGAAGGATGGTGCTGGCTAAAATGCACAGCTTTACATTTAGCATTTTTTGCAATTAGAGTCGCGACATTGTGTAGCGTACACTCTTTCCATATGCTTTTCCATCTAAAACAGTTATCGTTTAGTTGTACATTAACAGTTTTGTCTAAAAATCAGGATATTTATACGAAATTATATTTGCGGATTCAAAAGGGATTATATTTGGGGGATTTCAAGTCTGAAGTTTGCGTTAATTCATTATTATTAAGACAACATAATAAGAACGGAAACATTATACGAAAGCAATTGGAAATGAAAGGAATTTTTACATGTAAAGCTGATAGGAAAAGTGAATGATATCTTGGACATGTTAAATATGTCAATATGTTGAACATAAACAACTTATGTGACCCTGACATTTGTCCATTAAGTTGTAAAAGGATTTGAAGGATTATGCTGGCTAAAATGCACAGCTCTACATTTAAATTAGCATTTTTAGCAATTACAGTTATGAAAATGTAAACATAATAATGCTGCTTATCTTATAAATTTTAGTGTACAGTATTTTTCTAATGCTTTTCTATATAAATTAATTATAGATTCATTGCTTTTCTATATAAATTAATTATCGATATCATTGCTTAACTAAATTCGTCATACATATAACATATAGCTGAATATACATATACCTGTATACATGTAGTATGAAATTAAAAGTTTAGTCTTCAAATCGGGATCTGTATACGAAATTATATTGGGGGATTCAAAGGGATTATATTTGAGGGCTTTCAAGATGACAAGTCTGAAGTTTGCGTTCATTATTATACAGAAACAGGAAAGAAATGGTTTTAGGAACGCAATCGCGCATAATAAATAGGGAAATAATACAAAAAGTGATGAGGACTCTCCATCTTGGTATGAATATTTCCAAACACGTGTATATTATAATAGAAAATTGTCATTTTTTTCAGTTTGATTGAGTTTTCTTCGGGATCATCAAGGCTTTCTTCGGGGTCGTCGAGCTTGAAATCATGACCGGTAGGTGACGTCGTGGAGTAATAACCTTCCCTTCCCCTCTAAGAGGGAGCCACTCGGTGGCATCCTGTAATGGCGGGCAGCAAATAACAACAATGCGAACTGTACCGATTTTCCTTCAAAAGGGTCAATTCATGGTCATTGAAGAAATCACCATTGATGCTTCTTTCACAACAGAAATAACATGTCCACATTGTTCACCATCGTTTGCTCCAAGTTTGGTAGTAATAAAACTACCCGTTTCTTGAACCAAAAGGAGTGTGCCGTTCATAATCTGCCAAATATAGAAAATTACCAAATGCTTTTGGCATCTCACTTGCCCACGACATATCACCAACCACCATGTTGGTCATCGTTGCTACATATAATCATATCATTCTTTCGCCGCAATTTCGTTCCATGTGATCAAAACGCCGTCATAAGAGGTGCTGACAAGTCGATCCCATCCAATGAACTTCAGAGTCAAAGTTTAGGAAGTAAAATGTACTCACTGTGCACACAAGATGGCAGTTTATGCATGCAAGGCTGTGGTCGAGGTTGGGGGCAGTAACCAAACTGGTGAGAATCGCCTAAGGGCATCGATCGATCGATGGACTCATGTTTTTAAAGATCCATTTAGAAGTAGAGCACTAGTAGCTGGCATATAGGGAGGGAGGAATCCAGAACCTCCACCATGTGATGTCCTGACATCATGTGACATGTCCCGTGGCCGAGTCTTCAGGGCTAAGAAACAGGTGGCCAGACTTAGTTAAGTTCAACACTGCTTAAATGAACAAGGATACATTAGAACAGGGAGGAACAGCCACACAACTTTGAAAGTAGAAGGGACCAGGCCCAGGGAGAGGGGGGTGCAGTGCGAGCATTGCTCCCGGGTCCAGGGTAGATCAGGGGGCCCGGCCGCCCGGGACATTTTAGTCTTGTGATTTACGAATTGCCCAAATCAAAGAAAAATACACAATGGCCAAAATTTCAGGATTCGATGCCATATTCAAGGGCTTGGCAATGAGATAGCCATAATTGACTATTGAACCTGTAGGGCCCTAACGTTGACAGGCTAATTGCCATATCCTGGAATCGGCTTCTTTGAACATTTGGATTTAAAAAAACAATAGAATGTTTGAAATTTGTGAATTTTACCGATTTCTAATATTAATATTTAAATGTACAATTTGCGGCACTCAGTTACTGGCACTCCAATTTTTTTAAAAAAACTTATGATAATTTTATACAAAATTTAAGTTTTTTTTCTGATTACTTTTCAACCTTTTCCAAATACAAATTTTCAAAATTGTCCACCCTTTCCAAGTACCCATTTGGGTACTTAGGTATTATCCTAGACTACCTCAAAAAATAAAATTTTTCAGCTTACCTTCAATTTTTAGAACTTTTAGTATTCAGGATTTTAGTATTAGTATTTAGTATTTAGTATT
>JAQGAO010004690.1:0-14720 GCA_034697705.1 Ommatoiulus sabulosus
AGTGATGTCAGTAGTCCGAAAAACCACTATTCATAGTGATAGTGATAGTGACCGTATACTGATCTTTCCACCAGGGACACTTTCTGTTATAAATTAATGTAGTACTTACTTAAAAACGTTTTCCCCAATTTAAAAGTTGTGTTATAGACACTCATTAGCTGTCCATCAATGCTTACAAATTTGTTACATTCAATTTCAGGGTGGCCACAAAATTTTAATTTTCAATTTCCCCGACTTTTCCCTGACTAAAATCCAAAATTCCCTGCCCAAAACTTGTTCGTTAATGCATATCAATTTTTTTGTCATAATGAAGAATAAAATAACAATTGCAATGAGAAGCTTGGCAAAACACTAAATTTTGTTACAAGTCCAGCTGAAGAGGATTTGGGGATGGAGCTGCATGCCAGCAGACTTGAGTGCAGGCCGGGATAGCATTTTGCTTTTTAATTGGGAAAATTTCCATGACTTTCACGACCACTTTTTTTCCTTTGACTTCCCTGTCCTGTGACCACCCTGAATTTTTTTTTTTTTAATTTAATACGCAATGTTTTGAATTAACTTGTTTTAAAATCAATGGAGCCACTTTTCATACAAAGACTACAAGCAATTCCAGGTGTAGGACTTAGCACCCAAAAACGTCAAGACAATCTGAAAAAACAAGTTTTATAGCAAATTGAGAGACTGTTCCAAATCCGATCATCAAACTTTGTCCAACTTTACTAAAAAAAAAACTGTCGTACTCGCATTTCTCCATCTTAATTAGCCACTTCCGAGGCCATAAAATGCACTATTTTCTACATGGTTCGCAAGTTTGCGACGATGTATTCATAAGCGCGTAACCGAATCACATCGTTCCTTCCCTCTCAAAGCTCTTCGAAGCTCCAATTAATCATTTCACGAGTATTTGTTTATAAGAAGAAGAAGAAGTTGCCAATTGCGCACAACTGAAAACGATGAGTAAAAAAGTGCTTTTTTTCCTCTCTATCCTCCTCCACAACTTCTTTTGTTTTAAGTAGTTTGGCCCGCAGCCCTACGCCATTATTTCCCCCTCTTGTCTCTTCTCCGCGCTTCGCACTCTCCTTGGGCTCGCTATCTAAACGCTGGCGCACACCACAATTACGCTTCGGAATTAAATAATTACATTTGAAATCCCTCCGCATTATTTCATTAGAATATTTCGGAGGTGAGACGTACGTACGCGCCTAGAAAGACGTGAGTGAAGCGCCTGTCATGTTAGGCGATATTGCGAGAAAACGGGCCCGAAAAATGACTGCGAGCCTGTTTTTATTGCTACTTAGAAAAAAATTTACTGTGTGCTAACATAATTTCGTTCGAAAATTGTGTTTATCTTAATCCTTATAGTAGACGGGGGCCTGAAGAGGGGCGGGGATGAATTAGCGTTGCTAATGCACGCGGTTGATAGTTGAATATTGCGCGTGTTTTTATTAATTGACGACGATGAGATACACGTTTCATCCTCAGGCAGAGACCCCTTCAGGGAGTTCGAACAAACTTCAATTATTAAAGTGCATTTTTTTTTGTGGGCAAATTTTATGCAGCAAATGCCATTGCTCTAGTGATTGTGAGCGTCAAAACTATTACGCGTCAGTCGCCGATCGACGCACCATCTGGCGGAAGGTTGGCGAACTAAAGGATGGGCGGATAAATACGGTGCCCCTAAAACGGGCAATCGAATAAATTTCAAACTTCTTTAGAAAAGTTTTCGAACTTCTTCAGGGTTCCCCCAGAAATTCCCTGACTTTTCTAGGTTTTTAAACAAAATTCCCTGACCAATGACAATGTAAAAAATGCCATTAGAAAATTTGTAATTTAAAAAGGTTTAGAATTTTGAAAATTTGTCCTCGGACACTGTTGACAATTTTACAAATCTGCACTCAAAACAGGTGAAAATTGTGCAAATTTCTGCTGGATAAGGTTGAAAATATTGCAAATATTGCACAGTATCCTAGGAAACTGTGGGAAATTTCGTAAATATATCCTCTGAAATTAGTGGAATGTTTGCAAATTTATACTGGAATTTTTTTTAAAAATCTGCAAATGAGTTTCAAAAAATTTGAAAATGAGCCCTGAGTTAACCACATGGAAAAATTCCTTTTGGATTTTGAAAACATTAATACGTTGAATTCCCCTGACTTTTTCCGGTTTTCCAGGTCTGGGGGAACTCTGTTCTTTTGAATAAACTTAATAAATTGAGAAAATCAAGGTGTCCGGCAATGCACATTTCAAAACACGGATCTAGTATATTAACATTTCTAATTCCGTTTTGAGAAGTTTGAAAATTTCGCTTTCTTCAGGTACTCAAAAAGCTTGCAAATTGGATTTTCACGCTTTCAACATTTCCTCAGAATAATGTCCGTCCAGTGATAGAAAACCACGCGCGTTTAAAACTTTACATGAAAACTCTCCTTCTAACCATATAAACTCGTGAATTAAGTCATCTCGGATTTCACCCAGTGACAACTCAAAAATGTCAATTTCAGGTTTAAAATGTCATCAAGTCACGCAAAACGAGCACTATACAGTATATTCAGTAAAAACGAACACATCTAAGCTCACCATGCATAGTTTCGGATTGTAGGCTAATTATAAGTATGGTCACTTTATTTTATCATGCAAAACAATGCATTGAAATGCGTGCAATATTATTTGGTCATGTCAAAATCCTTGCAGAGCAACTTTAACAATTTTAAAAAAATAACATAATTCATAAAACAAGATAACATATACTACAGCAGGCAATTTCGGACCCCCTGTTTCGCACTTCTTCGCAAAACTTCCTGCAAGCATTTCATTGAAAATGTGCATGTATTTCTAGATGTACCATAACAAGCTCCAAGCCCACAAATGACTTTAATCGAATTTACCTAAATCGTGTCATATTTGCTACACGTTTTCCACTTTGAAAAAAATTTAGAAAAAAAAAGCATCACTCTTCTGCAGTGTATTTCATTTTCGGAGAAGAAAAAGGCCCGCGGCCGGAGCGTCGCTAGTCGTCGGAGTCACTAACGACGTTATTTTCGGCAGCCATTTTTTAATGTCATAATTAACATCAAACGGGATCATTTCTGGAAAATTGTCTTTCGCGCGCGTAATAATCGGCACGTAAGAAATCCTCGGAGGTAAACTTAAAACTTCTTCTAATCATTTTTGCGGCGTGTGAAAAAGATTGCTTTTGCCGAAAATCCCTGCCTCTCCTCCTAAATCCCCCCCTCCTCCTTATCGTAGAGCGCCGTTACGATGATCCATCCAAAAAGTACGCGCTTTTAATGGCCGTGTCTATTTTTCATTAAGATAGGACATTTTTCGTTAAAACGCTGGGATAATTTGCCCATGCAAGCCCCGAGGGGGAGCTGCTGCGGTACGGCAGGCTTCTTCCCCTTAGGTGCGCTGCCATCTAATACAATTAGGAGGCTGTCTGTTCATTTGTAACTTTGTCTCCAATCTAATCACCGGAGACATTATTTGAAAACATATTAAATTAAAACTGGGAATTGCTCCGCGTCATTCAAAAAACGCGGAGGGACACAATGCCGACGGGCGCCCTCCGCGTGCACTTTTTAAATTGAAAATGCCAAAAACTGCACGAGGACAGTGAACTATCTTTGGACGAACAGTAACAAAGGTGCCAAGACGGCGAACTGTCTTCGGCCGGAAGGTAACAAAGAGAATGCTCCGTAGTTTTGTAAATTCTCAAGATCTTTAGATTTATGAATTTCAAATTATTGAACAATTTCAAATGCTCGAGTTTATTTTGCAAATAAAAATGGCATGAATTCAAAACTGAATGAAAGTTACACTTAAACAAGGAAGAAAAACGGAACATCTTTTGGAAATTCTTGGGTGCAACGATCGTTTCTGGCAAATTAGCCCAAATTGAACAACTAACCACGTGCTGCCCCTGTCATCAAATTGGCCGTCCATATGTGCTTTGGTGTAAGACCTGTTAGCTGGCAAACGAGGGGCAGCACGTCACTAC
Organism: Ommatoiulus sabulosus; assembly: GCA_034697705.1. Taxonomy (NCBI): domain Eukaryota; kingdom Metazoa; phylum Arthropoda; class Diplopoda; order Julida; family Julidae; genus Ommatoiulus; species Ommatoiulus sabulosus. Next base: position 3,998 of record JAQGAO010004690.1, read on the forward strand.
ATGTACTGTATGCGTGTCTACAATTGTGCATCAAAATATTTTTAAATGGGACTGTTTCAAGTTGTTCAAACGAGTTAACATGGCAGATATTTCTGCCCAGAAAGATCACCACCATCCACAGCGAATCCAAGTACGCAGCGTCCGGTAATTTCCGGTCATCCCATTCAACCGCTGCCGCGCATTCCGAGACGCTCCACTGGTTCCAGTTTCCAGAACATGCCATAAAAAAACAGCACCTAGAAAAAGAACTCCCGTTCCAACCATCAGTGCAGGGTCCCCTTCCTGATTTATCGTTCGAGCTCACCTTTTGTCCCCCCAATAAAAATTGATCTTTGAATGAAATTTAAAAACTTTGACTTAAACCGGGCATCCGAGCGGCTTCAGCGCGTCGAAACGATCGACGCATAAAACGCTGACTTTTTCCGACCGATTAAAACGAGCTAGGCGAGTGGGATATTCCCTCCCTTGTTCGGACCAGGTGAGAAATTTCCCGCGCATCCGAGGTGCTGAAAAGTGCGAAGATCTACGCGTATAACACCCCGAAGAAAATAGCTCAGGGGTAGCAAGGTTTACGAGGAATCCTCCGCCGCACACGCTCGGGGTTAAAAGTGAAAATTTACGAGCGAGTGATGACCGTATTTATAGTGGCCTATCGCATCAAATATTCTAAAAAGGGGGACTTAAGTTGTGGGAAATTCAGAAAGCGAGGAAACATGCCGCAGTCTTGAGCGTCGAATACGCGGAAAGCGTTATGAGGGTCTACCAACGATCCATTCTGAATGAGCGTTTTATAAAGACAGCTTGAGGCATACTGTTTAAAATGTTCAATAAAATTTCCGTTCATACATCACGTAGTGAACTAAGGTACGCGGAAATAACTAGGAACTATGACTTTCACATTTTTATATTTTCTACAGCACTAATTTTGCAGTGAACGAAGGTTAAGAACTATTCCCACAAAGAATGGACCACTGATAGATACATTCTCTTAAACTATAGATGATACTGAAACGGCCATGGCCGAACCAGAGTTGGCAGTAGTTAACTAATTGTTTAGTTAACTACAATTACAACTAAATAACTAATCAACATTAGTTTCGGGTAACTAACGACTAAAACTATTTAGTAGTTATTCGCTAGTAAGCAACTATTTTTTTTATAATTTTTTCATTTGTAGTTGGAAGAGCAACTAAAACTATTTAGTTGAGAAAAAAATAGCTGCGAGGAAAATTAATAACTATTAGTTTACTCGTAGTTAAACCAATATTGAGCAACTAATAACTAACATATTGTTCAATGTCATTTAAAAATTACTTTTGTTTTGCTTTTTCTGGTTACCGGAAGTCTGTAACGGACGTATTTCGAGTATTCTGAAGGCCGACAAAATATTTTCAGTCTAAATTACTGACACATCAATTTTATGACTACTAAACATTCAATATCCAGTCCCTTCTTCTTTTAAAATGATATGCCTTCGTAGATTACCTTTCTATATACATGTAGATCACAAATGTGAAAATTTCGTCACCCAATCAAGTATATTGAGATTGTTTTATAATATTATGCTTCAAATACCTTGTAAAAACGCAATTGTAATTGCGATGAATAAATTACCTATGATGTTTACCTTTTATTACCTTTTTTGAAAGCTAATTTTAGCATTATGTTTTCATAGAAGATAAACTTCGTACGTAATTCAGCACAATTACATTTTTTATTTAAAGCATAATATTAAAAACAATCTTAATATTTGTTTGTTTGACGAAATTTACCCATTTGTAATCTATAAAGAAATATAATCTACGAAGAAATATCATTCTAAAATTGATAACGTACATCACAAAGTACGAACAGACAGAAACTCGTTTTGTTGGAAAATTGCGAATTTATACTCAATACATTTTGTCGACCTTCAGAATACTCGAAATACGTCCGTTACAGGCTTCAAGTAACCAGAAAAACAAAACAAATGATTTTTAAGTGACATTGAAGAAATGTTATTCTTAGTTGTCCAATATTAGTTTAACTACGAATAAACGAATTACAAAAATTAGTTATACCGAACTAAGTAGTAATATCCTGAGTGACCCATACTGCATATTGTTTTTCAGACTTTAGCAGATTTTAGTAATAAGCGGGCATTGGCGTCGAGTGTCTCAAACCCCAACCTCGATATAAGACACCTATAAGGGCAGCCGAGCATATATTATACTATAACTCAAGTTACTCCTATAGATACGGAACGACTGCAAGCGGCTATAAACACACGTTTGGTGTGTTTAGTTTCGGAGCACATCTGTTCTGAACTCAACATAAATAAACTTCGAATCGCCAAGCAATACCGGCTATTACTTAGGATTATAATTGCGAGCTCGCAGCTTTGCGAGTCTTGCAGTAACTAAACATTATTCGACCTGATTTTTAAAAAAAAAAAAAAACAAGGTACAGTATAAGAAAACGAGAAAACTAAGAACGCTTCTTTTTATTAAGCACTGCATATTTATGTAAATTTCTTACCATTACACATCGCAGTTTTATCCAATCACAGTCAATAAGTTTAATTAAGTTTGTTACTTAACATATATACTGTATGTAGCATCAAACGATTTAAAAAGGTCTACCAGTAGTACATTCTCCAAGGGAATTATTATAGACTTAACATGTCTATTAAAGAGCGAGATTCTAACTTTATACCACTACCAAACCTTTTTTTTATTTTAAGCGCTCAAAGTAAAACAAACAAAATAAAACGTTCGGTTGTGGTAAAATTAGAATGCCGCTCCTTAATTTCATATATTCCCAACCATTTGAAGGTGGATGATATACGGTATAACATGTCATGTTTTCGATAAAAATGTTTTTCTACAGTGAACGAAAATACTAACTTGACACTGCGAATTTCACATTTTTAAAATTTCCAACGCGTCAATATTAAATTAATTTAATTCTCCACCTTTTACACAATGTTGCGCGTATTGCTCCCTTCAGTAGATGGCGCTTCATAAACAGAGTTGCCCCAGAAATTTCATTTTCCACTTCCCTGACATTTCTAGGTTTTAAACAATTTTCCTGACCAATGACAATGTCAAAAATTTACATTTTTCCAAATCGGCACAGGATAATATTTTGCAAATTGTACATTTGTACTAAGACATTTGTTTTCGGAAAAAATTGAAAAATTGTCCGCGGAAAACGTGGGAAATTTTGCAATTTTGTACTCGGGAAACGAGGAAATTTTGCAAATTTCTACTCGAAAAATGGGCCCTGCCCTAACCATGTAGAAGCATTAATTTTGGATCGCGACAACATGACTACGTTGAATTTCCCTGACTTTTTAAAAATAAACCATTCTTCCCTGACTTTTCATTACATTTTCAAGTTCCCTGACCTTTCCAGGTTTTCCAGGTCTGGGGGTAGCCTGATAAATCACACCGATTTTAAACAAGAAAATTAAAACGAATTTATACTTGGAAAATGCATGAATGTGAAATTCACATTTCCTATACTTTGCTATACCTAATTTTACTTTAAAATTATCCGATTTTATGCCTAAAACTATCTTCGAAAAACGTCTACAGAAAACGAATCACTGGTAGCCCCTCACACGCGACAGTAAACAGGATGTCTTTTTTCCTAATGCTTTTCGAAGGCACTTTTAAATTGATATCCGTGCACCCACCAATTCGAAATAATAATAATGGCCCTGGCAATACTGCCTGATGGGGTCTGCAAGACCCCTCCGGAGTCCTCGCACCGACTCTTGAATTATACTCCAGTCCATTTTTTTCTCGTTCACTATTTTTGCTAAAACGACCTATTATTTTTGCGTCCAACTTGTACGGCTATACATGTATATATATATTTATAACGCCATGGAACGTCCGAGAAAAATCGGAAAATCGAAAATGTTTTCGGGGTGTCATCGTGTCGCCAAATCACGCGTCCTCCCCCCTCCCCGATGGAGCGTCGTAACCGAGGAGTAATGTTGTGTGACCCCCAATATTTATGACCCTTCTTTCCGTTCGGATTCTCCTCCGTAGCAAATAGGCAGCACGGACCGCTTGGCCAAACTGGTCATCTCCGAGTTTTCAAAGAGAAAAAAAAAGTCACTTTCATAACTGTAATATATTCCGGTATCAGTTGCGTGGGGGGAGAGGGACGAGGGGTCTGTCCCACGCACTCCCAACTTCCCCTAGCGTCCACGGCTGGTCATCTTCTTAACGATTATGCCCATCTTTAGCCGTGGCACTGTCCATGCTCTATCATTCCCCCATTTTTTCCTCTCTTTCTTGTACATTTCGAGCCCCTTTCCTTGGAATTGCTCCAAATGGTTCCAGCATTTTCCATGGCGACCCTTAGCCTGACCCCCACCCTCTCCCCCCCTCCTCCTTCTTGGCAACAGTTGAAACTGAACCGGACCATGTAAGTCCACTGGCTTTGAAATGCTCCGTGGACAAAAATCATGTTGGGTGTTTAGCTATGGGAACTCAGGTCCAACTCAATTTCCTTGATGTGTCCTGTTTTTTTTAAATTTTTTTACATTATTCTGCCAGACAAACAAATACCTGCAATGCCGAAAACCTTGCAAGTGGCTCCTGTTTTAACAGTGAGTATTTTTCAAAACAGAATTTCCATACTACGCAACATTTTCCCCAAATCCAATATGTTTTCACAACACAAATTGCCAAAAACAAACTATTTTTTTCAGAAATAATGTCGTTTTCATACCATATTCCAAGGTGATATTATTTTCCAGTGTTTTTTCCTGCATAGGTTCGGTCATTAATTTGCAGTATTTCTAAAAGTAAAACGTTTTCCAGACGAACATTTTTCCTGATCAATATAAGAAAATCACTCTTCCACCACAACATCCAAACATACAGAAGTGAACCTTCTGATATGTTCCAATGAACTGTAGTAGTTTTTTCTACAATCTTATTTTGTCTATTTACAATCAGGCTTCCTAGAATCTGTTCTTGGCGTATACAGAAATCGGTTTTCGACTTTCCAAAATCTGTTTTTCATTTTCCAGAATCTGTCCTTGACTTTCCAGAAAATATACATGTATATTTTAGGCTCTCCGAAATCAGTTTTCGGCTTTCTAGAATCTATATCTTTGATTTTCATTACCCATTTACATGTACCTCTTTTGCATTTGACTTCCTACTAGAATCAGTTTTTGGTTCTTCGAAATCAGTTTTCGCCTTTCGAGGGATTAGCTGTTGTTGGCTTAAAATTCCAAACTCGTCTTTCTAGATCCTGTTCCGACTATTCCTTCGACAGGTCCCCTTCGATCACATATTTGTCTAATTGCCAAAGGCACCCAAGTGATAGGAGGTCAGGTGGCACTGGTCAACCGTACAGGGTGTTTGGCGAGTTAGCGGTCGGCCACTTTCGGTCCACCCTGCACATTTCCAAAAACTGGTTCAACTTCCAGAGAGCCTATAGTGCGGGTGACTGTCCTTGATTCCCAAGCACCCCGTGTTATTCTTTGGCACTCATGGCGATGGCGTCTGTGTTTGTGCGCCACGCAGACCATAGCCCAGCCACACAAAGCGAGTGTTGTTATTTCTTAACCTATACCCACCCCTCTTACCCCACATTCCCAACGGAATAGCTGCAAAAACCACATTTGTGTCCAGAAAAAAAAAATACAAAAATGTGTTTGTTTGTGGAGCGGGGGTCAGGGAAGGGTGAGGGGTCACTCCGCCCGCGCTGTGGCGGCAAAGTTCAATTGAACGGCTGACCCCGCGAGCGGCGCCACAAACTTTGTTTATTTGTTTGTGCGTTGCCGAAGGAGGATTGGTGGCACTGAGTGAAATGAACCAATTTTAAACCTCCGAGAACTTTGTTTATAAATTTATTCAAATAGTGTATACAAATAGCGCAGAAATGGTTTTAAGATTTCGGGCCACCCCCTTCAGATTCGAAAATCCTTTTAGTCAATTTCGAGAGGGTGTTGAAGAGGAGGGTTACAGCTCAGGGTCAACGTACTGCCTGTCCAGGGACCACATGCCCTTTTTTCCGAGTGCTGCTGCGCCACATGGTGGCGTAACTGCGGGAATAACTGAAATTGGTGCAAAGGCTTCGGGGAAAACCTGGAGGCGTGCAATGGGAGCGGAAGAGGGGTCAGGGAAAAATCAAGGTCAAAATTGTATTTTCAAAATGTCCAGTAATTCCTACTCGTGACCGAGCAAATGCCTGGTGGGAATAATTAGCAACTGATCGCAAAAAGCATTTTAGCATTTTTTAAAGGATAGGATTGAATCCTTGTGCGGATTTAACAGTTTTCCGTGAAATTCCAAAGAGATGTTAAATTTGATTTTGTTTACAAACAAGAACATTTCGTTATGCCTCTAATACCAAGAAAAAAATATCCACGTGAATATACGTTACATGTCAGGAAAGATGACCAGTTTTCAGGAGTTTGGGGCACAGTGTTTTTAGGATATGTGAACTCATTTGGAAATAATACTCAACTAAGGGGCATTCAAAAAGGACGTCCTCATGTAGGGGGGAGGGTTGGTTGAGTCACGGACACAATGCACGTTTACGATAGACGACCAAAATACTACATAAAACCTAAATCACAAATTCTATATAATGCCGTTTAACCAATAATAAAAAATCACAAATTGGGTATTGTGATGATGATAACTCCAAAATGACACGAATGCCTCTTTGAAAGCTAGAGCGAAGTTCAATTGCAAAGATACCAAAAGATGGACGCCACTTTCGGTCTCGCGTTTATAAGTTTTATGCGCAATACGAGGGAACGTACATTTAAAGATGGCGGCTCGACTTGCTTTACTAAAATTGAACGACGTTTTCGACAGCTTTGCTGTTTGTACAGATAATGCTTGGTTTTAGTTGAAATGCATTCTATAGTAAAGCGCCATCTATGAAGGAAAGAAACTATGTCTGGTCGCGCCACCTAACGACCCTTACAGAAGTACCAGTAATGACGTTGCAACATAATTGCAAGACTGCACCGGAAGAGATATGCAACTTCGAATTTTGGGCATATCACTTTAACGGTCCCAAAATGCAAAATTTTCCCCACTCCCTCAGCCCCGTCCCCACGCGAGCCGTGGGATGCCCTCGCGCTATAGGCCTAGGGTAAGCCCGTTGCTAGGCGACCACCATCCCGCAGCTAGCTAAGGGCAGGTTGCAAACACCGCAGTGTGTACCAAACGGGCTGCAGCTTGTTTGTTTAGCTCTTCAATGACAGATTGAAGTTAAAAAAAAATAAAAAAATGGCGGATGGCTCGACTAAGCGATGCCCTTTCCAGAATGGCGCGACGCCCGCCAGGGGGCGCCAGCCGACCCACCGCGAGGGGCCGTTGGCTGGTTGCAACAGAGTAAACAAAAGGACCTTGGGGGTGGCTGGGGGTAGGGGATAAAAAAAAGTGCGAGCACAATTGCCTGGATTAAATCAACACGCGCTTATTTGATTAAGCGAAGTAAGAGACACCATGTGAAAATGTCAAAAAACACACATCGGAGAGGAGAAAGAGGAGGGAATTTCCCGGCCGAATATATCGCGCGTGGCGTGGGTGGTGATGCATCCAAAAAAAAAGAGAAAAAAAATAGGAAAACAAACTTTATACAAATCCGATTGAAAAACAGGTCACAAGACTGACCAGCGGTCCTCTCGCTCCAGCATCGTTTTTATTTTCATAAAAATTGAATCAATCAATTTGATGAAGACCGAGGAGAAAGACGAAAATCGAGTCGAGCAAAAAAATAAACAGTATTTCGAGCGATAAAATAAGGAGAGAGTCGAGCGTTTTACCAATTGGGAAAGAAAACAATTCGGTGGACCAGTGGGTATCACCATGGCAACGATTGCCTCTAATACGCGGAACCGATAAACATTTCCGGAAGATTCGTTTCTATAATTTCGGGAATATTCAAGTTATTGAAGCATCTATACTGCAGCTTCATGGAAGTGGCCATCCTGTGAAACTAGTTAAGTTCGTGCTTGAGATTGCTCTCTTAAATGCTGATTTTGTAGCAAGACTGCACTACGAAGTTTCTGGGGTAGCGTGTTTTTGGATTTCAGTTTCTTCAAAAGTAAATGTTGTAAATATGTAAAAATCGGCTTAGATCTCAGACTTTGAGCAAGGACTCACACGAGTCAATCTTTCAGCATCACTCCGGCTTAAAGAAACAATCTTAAATGTTTGCAATGTGCTAAGAAATATCCGATCCTCGTAAAAAAACTACGTTTTGAATTTAATCGCAGTATAGGCATGTAGTCAATCAAATTAATATTCAACCAATAACAAAGATTAGGATTAAACTTGAGCATAATCTCACTTTTACTAAATCAAAATCTTCCAGTCGAAACTCTTCACCATGCTAATAGTTCCGTTGATATACCTTAATGTACTGTACATGTACACCGTAGTTTGGGTGTTTCCAGAAGTGTGATGGATGATTAAAGTACACGTAAGAGTCCGGAACACAAAATGTATTTATACATAACATGGAGCAAATGCTCAAATTGGCATGAATCAATTTGAAGATGGCTGTGGCTACGCAACGACACCTGTTTCAGATGAGATTAAGATGTCATGCATGTAAGAACACGTAAACTGATTTGCATAAAACCAAAACTCCAAAATGACCACAAAACAAATTCTGCTAAAAGTGGCCTTCATCGAAGAAGAGCATTTAGCCACAACAAACACGAGCATACGTACGGGCTGAATTTTGTTGAAACAAAACAACAAAAAACAACCGAATTAATCTTTGCTTAATTCACTTTTATTGTCTGGGTCCTAATGCTCGACGCTTCCAAACAAGACGAGCAAGATGTTACTCAGTCCCGTTTCTTACGACGTTATACAAGATGACATAAGTGCGGTCCTAGCTTAAACACCACCCCTCCCCCCCACGAGTGTAGGGACTCGAGCCAAATAGGCGTCTATTTGTAGTCAATCGAGTAAAGTGAATGGATGTTAACCAGAAATGATGTTTATCGCGCGATTTTCGGAGCTAAACAAGTTTGCGAAATCGCTCTGGCAAAAAAGAGCGTGGAGGGAAATCCAATAAAAAATACCCGGAACGCAACAAAACAAGCCATGATTTTATATCTCTCCGCCACTTTGCTTTCCTATTGGGAAGTGTGGGTAACACTACACGACAATAATGTCTAGAACGGCACTACAGCAGTAAATGGCGGAGGAGGGAGCCAAATTTCTTTTTGTCTTCTTTTTTTTTTTCGATCTGGCAATCTTTAAGATTCAATTGGCGAGTGATCTATGTGGGCGCTGGAAAAAACGACAGTCCTTTAACGAAATGAAACTAAATAATAATAAAAATCGGTCTTATTGTCTCGCGGTGTCAACCCTCATAAGAAAGTGGGGAAAAATTCCTAAACACACTCGTTATAGGAAACTGTGTGGGGAAAAAAAAGTGAGGAGGAGCGAATTAAGAGGGGGTAAAAATGGTTCATCCAAAATTACAAATAAAATCGAATAAAAACGGGAAGAGAACTCTTGATGCAGGAAATGTTTCAAAACGTGGGAGGCACATACACGATTGTACGTTGATAATTTTGTATTAAAAAAATCTACGAAATCCGACAGATTTTCTTGTTTCAAGTTTCGAATAAAATTACTTCGATTTAGGTTAATCATTCGGGAATTAAGATCTGCATCTGTTATGAAAAAGAATGATGCAGTCTTCACAACGAATCTTATCTGAAATAAAGTATATTCGTTATTCATTTTTGTTGTTTTGTTTGATAAAAGTACCAATTTCCCGTGTCAACGTTTGGTTAAACGTTGATTAAATGTTTCGTTTGATTAAATAAATTCATTCGGGAATTAAGATCTGTTTGGGCGAAAAAAAATGATACAATTCTAAGAATAACCCATATTTGGAATTCTTTCGTTATTATGAACAATGTGTTATGAAAGTTACATTGTGTAATTTGTTTACAAATTACATTATATCGGGAGTACAGCATGCAGCCAATGATTTTTTAAATTCTATCGATATAATCATGGTGACAAGAATATTTGGTCAATACCAGAATCAGTCATTGCATACTTGAAAATACGCATGCACGAAGCAACAGGTACACATGTATATTCATAACAATACCGTACATGTCGCGATTCTAATTTTCCATTTTTTTTACAATCGAAATTGCTGACCATTCTTGAGCAATTCCTTTGCAATACTATTTCGGACAATTTTCCTGAAATTCGTCAACATAAGCAGCTCACAAAGATAAACTCCATTTCCATGGATTGGCGAATGATGGAAAAATTTGAGCTTCTCAAAAAAAATGTTGTCCCAGCCCCCATAATTTCACTTTGCGGAGTTCTCATACGCAGGTCTATGTAGGAGATTGCGAAACTGTCAATTGAATTTGCGAACGATCAACGCCGAGCATTCTAGGTGCGGAGCTGAGGGTCAGTTTGTTTGTCCAACGGTCATCGGCTCAACTCCGCATTACGCAGCGATTGAGGTCCATTCCCAAAAGGCCTGGCGCGCACAGCACAACCGTATTACAACCCAATATCGCGTTGACATCGTCGCGCCCCCTACGCACTTCCGGCCTTTTCCCCAAGGAGCCCGACTCCCCCCCTCCTCATCCATTTTTAACCTCGTCTTTATCGCCTTAATAAACCTCTTCCGAGCATTGTCTTAAAGACTTAAATCTGCGGCATCCCCGCAAACACCCATACAGACGATAAACATTATG